>WURS02154737.1:0-21651 GCA_011762765.2 Rhinocypha anisoptera
AGGAGGGGGGGGGGACGTCGCGAATGGGGGAAGGGGATGGCGTTTACGTGCATATTGATGAGGGCCAAGGGAAACGGAGACAGTGCGGACAACGTTGGGAATTTAATTGTCTCCGCACACCTCACCGAAGCGCCTTTGTCCTCGCCTCGAGTATATCACGGGTGGTCACTTCATTCACTGGTTTTACATTTCCGAGTTCACCAACCTGGGACCCATCAGCACTCAACCACTTTCTCGCAACACATATTGATTTACTTGATCAGGGAATCAAAATATTCTCTTCTTGTTTACTGCGTTCGTTAAGGACAGAAGATCCCTCTAGATGGGAGAGAGAGACGGCGTGGAGCCCTTCGTTGGTGAAGATCTCTTCGTTGACTCTGTGCTTTTAGGGAATCAGTCCGTATCAAAATCGTGGCGCATGTTTCTAGGCGCCGTGAATTAATGTAGTAGTATCGTTTCGACGAAATATAAAAGAGTTATATCCCTCCAAGTATATATGAATTGTCCACGCTTGCATAATTCAAAAGTCGATAGGCAAACTCGATAAAATGAAGAGACCTCTGTAAGCCATAGAATATGAAAGGACACCCTTGAAAAACCGTTTCGGAATTACTTCGTATCGAATAATACGAATGTCGGCAAACAAATATACTTACATGTTTATGTCTACGCAAAATTAGTGTATTTATCTTGCATAGCCTATAATTACGCGATTTTAAAACTACACAGTAAGTACTGAAGATTCAGGTGTTATATTTACCGTCACATAGACTTTCCCGTAATAAAACCGCGTACAGGAATTTTAAAATCTAGTTTCGGTGATTTATTCTTTGGTTTTCCTGGACTAAATGTGGTATAAGATGTGCCCATGACGACGTAATAACCTGTATACTTCCAAAGATAAGAATTATTTATTATGACCCGGGTTAACATGGAAACCATGGTCAGATAACTTTTTTAAGCTTTACTTTTTAAACTTTATTTTTATATGATTTTGAAATATTTTTATTTTAAAATTTGAAAGTTTTGTAAGTTATTTCGTCATGAAATTACACATTACGTAAAATGTAAATGCAAAATTTGAACATGGAGAATAATAAACAAGGTATCAAAAAACGTAGGTCTGATAAAGCACGCGTATGTGTAGCTGACTTCGTAATTTGCCTTTCCCGATAGAAAGACAAACAGAAGGTAGTCAGTCGCCATTGTCAGCGTTAAAAAGGCCCTCTAAATTAGGGTTAAGTTCTTCAGCTTTAAGTTTCCCAGGAACACAGCGGAGTCAGCAGATCTAGCTCTCATTATCGCAGTGCGCTACTACAATTGTTTGGCTGTTCGCCAGTGAGCAAATGTTTTCAGACCGAGGCGAGTCCGAAATAGTTATACCAAATCAGTTACTACCACAAAGGAAATGATATGGAATCCACACAAGAACTTCCAAAAATTTGATAGAAACATTTTGCTGCATCGACAGAGTGAAAATTCCGGGAAATTATGAGGATTGATGTTTCTGACCACATAAATGATTTTCACTCGCGACTTCCACAAATGTTAGATTCCTTTTTAATAAAAATTTACGCGCATCATTTTATAATCTACTGTTGCCCGCATAGCTACACCTAAACATCCGCAAGGACAAAAACACATTCCGAATTTAATAATTTATTATTCATTTAGACCTAGGCGATTACCATTTATCATTTTATTTGGAAAATCATAGCGTGATGGCTTATACCTGCTGAGCGAAACACAACATGAAATAAAAAAGAATGTAAAATGTGCTATTCGACGGGAAGGAAAGAATTATACGTTGACGCTTTCACGGATACAGCGGGAGAGTGGCCAATTAGAGCTCAAAATGAAGTGGCAGAGGACATGCAATGAGCACAATAATTTATGAAATCCATGAAACAAAACGAAAGGAGTGGTCTCTACGTCGCAAGGTCTCGTAATTTCGCTGAAATATAAACAATGAAATATGGAAATCCCTGATACTGAACATATAAAATTTGAATAACTACACGCGGAGTTTGAATGTGAGCGCGGCGACGAAATATTCGTGACGCGAAAACAAATTTTTGTCCGGAAGAGATTTGCTTTCAAAATTAATGAGTTAGTTTATGTGTAGTTTCAAATCCGGCTAGCATAAAGGCAGTTGAATGGACCAATACAATTGATCGGTTGATCTTACATGTGCATGCAACGATCTTTAACCGAAAATGTCACCATTGCTGTTAACCAAAGTCGTTCACGGGTGAGAAAAGTTACAAATAGAATATTGAGGTCGAAAAGAAATAGGTTATACCTTGGTTACTTAGTTTTTTTATATCTAGCTCCGTTACACAGTCGCATCTTAAATCAAGCACTATATGAACTCAAGGTTTTGGTAATGTATGACGGATATAATTTGTCCTTTTACGAAAATCTGGTACTTCCTTCCTTCCTTCCGATTCGTTCATTGACTCAGAAAACATTAAAACAAACTGAGCCATCAAACTACTACCGAGTGAAACAAGCAGAAATACTAACATTTGCATTAATGGCTTAAAAACTTGAATAATTTACTAATTTCTGAGCAAATACGGAGCAACTTTGTGTAATTGCTTCATCTTAACAAATAAAAACAATAAGAAGCATTGTGATTACACATAAAATTTTATGTGGAATCAAAAGGAGTATTGCTTCTATTTGTTACGCTAAATAAGTAAAAACTAGAGTTGTTATAGTTACGTAATGTGGGAAAGGAGTCGACAAAGTAAATGCACACAGCCCAAAATATGATGATGTTTCATACAAAGCACAAATGATCTTTTGAAGGAAATTCACACTCAGAATTTCACACAAATGAATGTGGACAGAATGTCGTCTACCCAAACACTGAATAGAAACAACTAGTTGATTGAAATTTTAAACAACAAAATGCAAGGAAATGTGGGAAGCAAAAAGAGTAATTTTGTATGAAGGTAGAGAAATGAGAAGGAAATTGAAAGTGGTGTTTGATTACCAATTCCGATAAAACGTAACTAGTGTTCCATAATCTCAGTGACAACTCGCAGTAGCTGCTGAAGGCTCGGTTAGAAAGGTATCTCATCTCAATAAAAGAAAAATAATATTGGTGCGACAAAATATTTAAATACGAGTCATCATCACTGACACTATACTATATATAAGGGGAACCCCCATCTATACAATGGGGTTACTGGCATACATTTTGGTTAAATATATTTTCGTGTTTATTGCAATTTGAGTGGACTAAAACTTTCATCTTATGATAATAAAGAAAATTATGCGAGCTGAAATGAAAAGTCTTCGTATTTTACGGAATTATTAACTTGAATTTTTTAAAGGAATTCAGGAATATGAACCCAGGAATAAAAGTGGCAACAGTTAACAAGTAAAATAAAAAGTTAAGAAACAAGAAGGAACAAAGACAAGTACCAAAACGTTTCAAAACACATTTAATAACTAAGATTTCCTGAAATTTTTGTATAGTCATGTTCTATTTAAAATATAAAAATGGTAAACAATACAATTTTCGGAAAAAGAATATTTAATGGTAAATTCAGTAAGGATATATAGCATACTCTATCGATAAATTTGTAAGATAGATGCTTAGTTTTTGAAGTCTGATATTATCTTTTCAAAAATCATTGTCATTACGCTGTCGTTCTTGATTCTGCTTAAAAATCTTTTCTCAGCCGAGTTCTTGTTTTCTCTGACCACTGCACCTTTGCTTGGTGAGGTTGACGTTAAGCTGTGATATATCGCAACGATTGCGCCAGATCCCAGGTGGCCAAATAAACATGAATTATAGAGGATAAAACCTAAATTGGTGTTTTGGCATATCCATTTTTTACCTTCTTTCTTCAAGATTACAAAATCCCATTTTATTGGATTACTGTAATTCTCACCACAATCAAAACTGGAAATATTTTATTGTATATACCAAGAAAAGTCCATGGATATCGACGAAATGTCTTATTCCTGCATTCCTACTTTAGATTTTCTCTATTACGGAACTGTGATTTCGCTCGGCTTAATCGTCCACTTCTTTTAGAAAAGAACGCCGTATTACACAAACTATCCGTTCTCTTCTTCGCAAAAAACTAAGAAATCATCTATACATTATGGGGTAGTATTTCGGCCATATGGCGCGTAGACTGCTTTGGTCATTTGGGACCTCTTCCTTTCGAAGTTAAAACCAATTCGGACAACATAACAACCATGTCCTGGGCGGGACTCAAACTCAAGTCCTTTGGATTAGCCGGCGATGTGGTCGGCATCGATATTCAACGTATGCTCATTCACAACAGAAATAGACAGTCTAAAATATCTTAACTGCAGCATCTCAAAATACATGTCTTATTTCCACTCAGTATTATGCTCATTCACAAAAATACAATCACAATATGTTAGGCTAATTTCTACGTCAGTCTTATTATGTAGCAACTCATATCATATTTCGTTGAACGCATCTTTAACAATAAATACCTAATAACATTTTTTAACCTGAACGTGTTCGTAATATTCATTCATTCACCATTGGAGAATGAATTTTTGGCCCTCCTACTTATATAAATCGGACCACAAATTTTAAATAACCACAGAATAAGAGAAATAGAGGTTAAGTGGCTCATAAAGTCAAATTCATGACCGGCATGGTTATCTTAAACCTTACATCGTATAAGAAGGGAAAATAATTTCAGGGTGTTCCTTGAAGAAATTAAAGTTCATCAGACGAGCAGCATAAAAATGATTTTATTTCTTCTTAGCCGAGACACATGGATAATATGCTGCAAGTATTTGGAATCCATAGGAGAGAGAGAGAGAGAGAGCGCCAATGAAAGAACAGGATTAAGTTGAACTAATTCCGCTGAAGTTGCGAAATGCTTTTGCCAGATGAAAGGCGAGACGAACTTGATGAGGGGACTAGGATGAGGGGACACCCTCCAGACTCGGGAGACGGAGCAAGCGAGAGCGAGGCTTTTAGAAAGTAACGGAACACTCGAATTCGCTTGCGGCACAGAGGGAATCATTAGGGAGCCGCGTGCTAGAAAGGGAGTTTTGTCCACGTCCGTCCGGACCGGATGAGGTTAGGTTCCTGGTAGAAGCTATTGAACACCACGAAAATATTATCTTTTGCTTAACACGATGTAAAATTTCCGAACATCGAGTTTACGTTTAGGGTTACATTAGTGATCCTTTAGCTCTGTGCCCTTTTTCTTCGTTTCATAGCGCGCAAAATGGCTATCCTTTTCATCCTTCTAGTTATCCTTTCCATCCTTAGCGTTATGCCTTCTGACATGCTTTCCAACATCCCATTGCCGTTACATTATGTCGTACAACCGATACTCTTGCCTTCTTTAACTTCCTCCCAACGGTCTTGTTTTCGCCAGCCCTGGGTTATACTACTTCGTCTTTCTTTCGGTTCGTTTTATTACTCCGTCTTACTATAGAGCCACATTTAAAAGACATCCAAATCTAAGTACACCCTCTCTCCTCAATGCACGGATTCCTTAGCCGTACAGTACGTACGACTCCGTATTCAAGAGTTCCCCAACATCTTTTTACATTCTTACCTAAAGTCCCTTTTTGACAAGAGAGGAAAGGAAAAAAACTTTGTTTCCCCACAAAATACAGTTCACTGCTACCGATTTTGATATATTGTATCAAATCCTGATCATAGCTGGTCGCAATAAAGTGTATTTTGCGGAAAAACAAAGATTTTCCTAACCTCTCTCTCTCATCATGATGGAATGACGCCTACCACAAATGCTGATGAAGTAGACATTTCCCTCCTCCCTCTTAATGATTATTTTCTCGAATAACGTTATTCCTGATGTCCTTTCATATTCTCCTATAACTTCCGGTTCTCGCTTAGGAACTGACCAACTAATACAAGCTGATCCACCTGCTCTATTGTGTGCTCTCCAGCATTGGTGTTTAATTTTGGACTCTCGTTTGCCGAGACTTTTCTGGAATTAGAGAAAATTTCGAACTCCGTTTTATGGAATTAAAAAAATCCAATACTTTACTTAGAATACGGTGGTAAGACAGATAGAAAAGATGTCCCTTTTTAATTCCTTCACCATATAATTTCATTTAATTGACCATGTGACCAAATAAAATATTCATTGAGCACACTATATAATCAATTGCTTAGTTGCTTCCTAACTGGAAATAGTGCACAAAAAAGCAGTCCCAGAAGTACTAAAATTAAATGTTCATTCGATATACTATATATATATATATACATTCGATATACTATATAAGTGGAGAGGACTAGAAATATGTTTATGTTCCCTTCATTACAGGAGTGAAATATAGTTCAGGTTTAGTTTAACGCTATTGTTATTTTTTATTCATTTGTTAAGATATGTTTTATAGGAAGAGACATTGATATTAATGATGAGTAAAAAGGTATTTGGAAAACCGCACTGATTTTTGGAGCGGAATTATTTTGGAGAAGGAGATTAGATTGAAGAATCACATTAGCATGAAGATTAGATTCCGGCGGTGACGGACCGTAGACGCTTAATTGCCCTCGAACCCTCGCGGTCAGGTGGCAGAACAAAAACTTGAACGCGACCGAAAGCGTCGTCGGGCAATAACACGTCGAATTCGCCCTCGATCGCACGACACGGGGACCCGGGCGTCCCGACACGCCCTGACCCCACAGTCCCTATAAATTAAATATCTAAGGTTACCGGAATGTCATAGTGATTAATATGGCATCAGTTAAGGAACATTAATTTAGAGCTGCCAGTATAATGCCAACTCAGTTAAAATAATGAATAGACTCAATAAATCGGAAGATTTAAATACTACTTTCCTCAAACAAATTGCGATCGCAAGGAAACTACGGCATACTACCTCACCAATTTGAATGGAGGGATCATGTCGGCGTTTGTCATTCCTTTTAAGAACTCTTCATATTTTCCTTCAGTCCAACTCTTGACTTTTACCGTCTGACCCTACGACGATTGGGTATTTGGTCTGAAATTCCTTTTCTACCTCATGAATAGACCTTTCCGGTGAGAGGACTCTCCTTTTTACATCACGTCCCAAACAGCACCACTCACAATTTGGACCTTTTACACTCCCCAATATTCGACCAACCACTTCCTATCAGTGTCCCTATTCTGACGAATCCCTTCCTTCTTCAATTTTCTTGCTGGTAGATGTCCTTCCCTTAAACCCTTCCGTCTATCTAAAATGTCTGCCCATTAATTCTCTTCTGTTCTTAATGTTGACACTCATTTACTCTTTATTTGTAATTGAATGACTTTTGAAAAATAATTGTGATGGATTTAATTTTGTGAAAGCATTTCCATAGATTTATCCGACACTAAGCTAATTAAAAGTTACATATTTCCAGAATGAATATTAAAAACTATCCCGCTGGCTCACTTAATGACTCATGTGGTACATGTGTATATTTAGATTCATTTGATAGATAATGTTGTATTTTTGCCTACATTTATTTAGTGCATCATATTTAATGCCTATCTACATATAGTATTATAAGCTACACTACTACAAGCTACTATAAGCTACACATTAGATGTACCGTGAGAAAGAGATTTTTGTTAAAGACTAAAAAGGGATAATATAATAACATATTCATTCGAGGTCTATTGATATAGGAAAAAATCAGCTGTCCCTATGATCGTCCTAAGGAATATTACCAAATGTGTAAAGAAATGAGTGGGTCTACGGTAATTTTTCAAACACTTGAATACCCGTGACTTAATTCAACTGAGTCCACTTCATTCAGGCTTTCCATTTCGCACGATACGACCTATAACTTAGCGTTTACGAATCAAAATATATCCAATCCTGAAGCAATAGAGGTACGTATAGAGATCTTTTTCATACAACACAAATTGGGATATTATTATTAATTGGAATATTTATATAACTAATTGGAATATTATTAGGTTATATTTACCAAGATGCCGTCGTAGTCCAGTTGAGAGTGACCTTGGTTACTAAGCCGAGGGCCTCCTTCAAGTCTTACGTCTTCGGATATCTTCAGCTAAAATAAAGCCGATTAATTTTCTGTATTCCAGTTCCCCTTGGGAAACCGCAGGTGGACACGAATAGGAACTGGCTCCAATACTTTGATATATGAATGTTAACACTCCGTCGTGCTAAGTACTAGGTGAGTTCTACCCTCACCTATCAAACATCTTAGAGTTGAAGACTGGTTGTATAGCACAAAAAACTTTAACCATAATATTTGCATGTAGGTAGGGGGTCACCAACTTTCCATAAATTAGTGGGAGGCTTGACTTCATCATTTCAAAGCGTTTCTATTGTCTCCGGTAAATATAGAGGGGTTTTATTTTACGTCATTGAGACTTATAACACGGCGGAAGCGGGGAATAAAGGCGTTAGCAGAGTAGACCGACAAAAACGTTCATCTAAGGGTTCATAAATGTTATGGCATTAGATCCAAATGAAAGATTGGGAGTTGTTAGGGTGAAATGTTAGGAAATATAATTCGCAAATACATTCGTTACTCACTTTTAAAATGCAATAGAGGAAGATTACCCAACTTATTTGAGTATGTTCAGGTGTAAAAACTCGTTAATATTGCTTGTTTTACAGATAATAAAATCTTTACCAATATAGTAGCCGAAAATACGAATAACGTTTAGGATAAAAAAGCAGTACATGTTGACCGAGTGAGATCTGGGTTATAAGAACCGATAGAACATTGGAGTAGGGTCACATTTAATATTTGGTACCCTAACCACTCGTAATCGAGGATTTCGAAGAGTTTCCTGCGGAATGAATATGAAATCATCAAGTGCGAATAATATCTCTCAGCACGCCCTGCTCATATATCACTCTTCAAGCAAAGGAAGGACGTCCAATAAAGTGTGAAATGGTGAAAAGGGGTCACAGTAAGTTTGGCGCCAAAGGGGAAGTGCTCCAAATGAGACCGAAGAGAAAGGAACGAAAGCA
Organism: Rhinocypha anisoptera; assembly: GCA_011762765.2. NCBI lineage: Eukaryota > Metazoa > Arthropoda > Insecta > Odonata > Chlorocyphidae > Rhinocypha > Rhinocypha anisoptera. The sequence goes on from WURS02154737.1 coordinate 8,971, forward strand.
AAAACAAACATTAAGTCCACCCAGGGGTTCCGTTCTTAAATTACGTCCTGCACTTTGGAATAGGGGCTGGTTTTGTCTTATCGAGTCAGTCCTTCACAAGACGACTGGGAAGGATTCACCTACTCTTAATGCCTCAGTGGGTGTGGTTATTCGTGGTGTTGGCAACATTAGGTTATAACTGTTACATTAATATTAGATATTTCCCTAAGTCCTGTCTGTTGTTTTTTTACTTCCCATATGTCCATAAAATGTTTCTCTAGATTGTTTTTAGTGTTACTCTGCTCCGAGCGGACTATTTATACAATTCGTTGGAACTCGCTCAATTGTTTCTTGGGCGTCATTAAATGTAGATGAACAAGCGAACCAAATTTCAACCGAAAATTTAAGACGTATAACCTCCTAAGTATTGTGAGGCGAGAGTACATACATTCTATCAGTGTGACAATGTTTTAGAATTGTGACGAATGGCAGAGAAGGGTTGAGAAAAGAAAATACCTTTTTAGCATTGTTGCCCTTGCTTCGATTTATTGTAAACTTGAGAGATGTTAACCTATCATAACCTATCATTTTTTATTTTATCCCCAGAACGCAGACTTCAACTTAGCCACCTTTAGTGAGATGGTTACAATATCCTATATTTACGTGACCAAAAGTTCAAATCCGAAAAAAATTGTTGAATATTTTACTAAAATTGGTATTGAACGGGACTGCATTTTATGTACTAAAACTTTATTTATACCATATTGCTTTACTAAATTTTAAAATTCTTCCAGTTTTATTAATTTTTCCTCTGTGGCTGTCAATCATCTATTCAAATTATGTTTGTCATACATACAAATACGTACATAAATATCGAGTTGCAGTTCTTGCTTTTTTCATTTTATCCTGAAAGAAGACATAGATAAAAGATAAATGCAGTATAATTAATTCCCATTAAATGATAAAAAATTTGACGAAGTCATCGTATTCAAACACCAAAGACCGATTTGCATTCCCAATAGCTCTCGTGATAATAGTTACTATTCCTCGTGTATTTAGTAAAGTCATGGTGACTTATGTTGTAACAGGTATCCTTTGAATATTTTCTATGGTTACGACCCCAATATCAAGATGTGTAACTCGATATCAAAACTAATCAAGTGGTCGATATCAAACTATGCAACAAGTAAGAAAACAACGAAACATGGATTCAACCAAAAACAGGGTGTAGCATTATCTGTAACTAAGAGTACTATTTTAAGACATAATGTTCGTGGACACCTCGGAATCCTATAATTTACGTTAAGGACAATGCCAACCAAGTTGTGAACTTAGCACTAGGTGCGAAGTTTTTACAAAGATGTAGCCGTATTTCAGTTATTTAAACTTTCTGCTGCCATGATTGCAAGGTAATTGTCAAGCTTTGAATTTCAAATGCAGGCACACAGCTGAATAACCATCGTGAGTTGGCGTTGCTCTCTTGGTAATTTTTATCGGTGGCTCAGTGGCAATAAAAGGTTTATTAGTGAACTCCATTGGTGTACGAATGGCCATAGACGATAGATAAAAAAGAACTCTGAATTTCATTAGCCAAGGACTTTTATAGTTCCGAGGTTTTATTAATTCAGTACCAGTAAAAAATGTCCTAGGTGTTATTCTTAATTTTACACGTCCTTAAATTTCCTCCAGAGAAAAATAAACCCCCATTTTAATAAAATTTGATTACAGGGACTTCTCAAAGAGACCTTTCTATTTAGAAAAGGTCTCTATGAGACCTTTTCTAGAGTGCTGTTTCAAGTCCGCCTAGAAATAACAAGAGTTGAAGGTTGGAAAAGGTTTGAAGGTCCACTCAAAGTTTGAAGGTGAATTTTTTTTCAATTGTTTCATGTCTGATCTTCAATACTAAAATCTTTCCTCGGTTTGAATTCATTGATAAGTAAGAATTAGCTATTCAAGGGAGGAATTAACAGAATACTGGAGATCCAAAAGATATTGGTACTTTTTTGGTGAAATATGTTATCTATTTCGAAGAGAGGAAACTTCATGTCGTAAATTCATGCAACCGCGCCGTAAGATTGAAAGAAAGCAGTCTTGCAGTATGACATTGCTTGATGCTTCCATCTAGTGGGCATATTTTAAACTTAAAAATCTTCTCGGCGGCCTATAAGTGCGCTATGTTTGATATTTAAAATAGGAGAATTCCTGCTGAAATCATGCACCTGTAAATCGTAAAAATAGACGAAAAATAAGATTACATACTACGTATTTTACCACTAAGATTTTTATTTAGCCACAACTAGTTTATTTTAGATAGTACGATAGCTGGTCGGAGTTACGCAGAGTTGAAGAGGGATTTGTATTAAGAAGGGGTTTAATAGTCAAACCAACCTTCAGACTGCAAACGTAAGATAATTAACAATAAAGGTGACTGAGCACCATCCCGAATGGTAGTGCCTGCGTTATCACTCATTTCTGCGAATAGATAAGGAAGAAGTAGTCCAAAGAGCTACCGAAAGAGGATAATGATAATAATAATGATACATTAGGAAGTAAAATGATGGGACAGATTTCAAGGCATGTAAAACTGTAATGGAGGAAGAGAATAGGTATTCTGGACAGAATGCAGGTTACAGGAAGTATTCAGAGTTGGAGAAGGATTGAAGTTAAGGTGAAACTGTGTTTCTAACCTATAGTTAATCAAAAACCTACCTTAACCGGTAAATTAGCCTTCTTCATCATCAACGTCACTTGTCACCTTCAAACTGTGTATCAAGTGAAAATTAATTAAATTATAGAATAATCTTTTCAAAAGTCACGATATGGTTGCCTTTGCACACTCAACTGCAGCGGAGAAAAGAGAGACCAGAACCACTTTATCCATGGGTCCATTTTTGGGCACATAATTAACTGTAATTCAGTGAAATATATTATTAAATGATGTTATACGATATAGTCAAACGGAAGTCGAAGTAATGGAGAATTAAATTTAGCTTGGAAGTTGACTTTCTATAATTATTTATCACGGATATTTCAAATTTCCACTATTTCCACTTAAACTTAAATTATATTTATTTATTATATAAATTTAAATAAAATTAATTTTAAAAATAATTTTAAATAAAATATATAAATTTTATTTAAAAGACTTTAAAAATATATTTTAGTGAACATTTTCTTTTAATCTCAATCTTAAAACGGAAATGAATGTCATCTGTAACTCTGTCAATGGTTTTCCCGAGTATCGAGATGATGGAAAATCGAGGTAGGGGAAATACAGGGATGTCATTGATGAATTTCCTGGTCCACTTGATAAGATAATAACGTGGTGGGAGACTGCGCTGATGTTTTCCACGGGCGTGCTTCTATTTCAAACTTCAAACATCGCGCAGTTGTAAGAGACCGAGGGGATATCGAGAGGAAGTTTAAAATATGCCCGTTAGATGGAAGGAGCAAGCATACTTCAGGACGGAGTTCTTTCAGTCTTAGGACGCGGAAACATGAGGCTTTCGCTTTTCGACGTAGCCCATTTCACCAAAAAAGTAACCATACCTTTTTGAATATACAGTGTTCTGTCAGTGCCTTCCAAAATTCCTTTGGATGAATGACTAACTCGAGCTTGGTGATCGGTAAATCTGATTGACTTATTGAGTTCCATACCCACTTACCTTCCTAACTGCACCACTTTTCATTCCTCTATTACCGTTTCCTCTGAGTATAACTTAAAAAGGATAGGTGACGGCGAAAAGCCATGACTTACTCCCTTCCATCCAGTTTTTCCGTCTGGAAGGTCGCAATTAGGTCCGGCACATAAGGCGCTTCATTCTTTCGCGGGCTGAGTCGAGGAGTTTTCACATGTTTTCGAGGAGATGCCTATCCTTCTGATCCATTTCAATTTTTGCCACAATTCCATCAGTTTCGGCCATTCCACTGTATCGAACGCTTTCTCAAAGCTCACAAAACATGCGAAAACATCCTTGTTCTGTTATATATTTTACTCGATCAATCTCCTCATTACCGCTATCATGTCGCGAATCTCTCTCCTAAATCCTAACTCGTCTTCACATAGATATTAATTTAAACTACTCACCAGTCTTTTACACATGATTCTACATGAATCAAATGAATAAGAGCTTATTATTGACCCAATACTGCCCCCGTGTCAAGCGCGGTTAGTGTCTCGCGATTTGCCGCCGAATTTCAGTGTACAAAATCAACAATGTCGTTACTTATTACTTATGGTCAAATTGATCAGTATTTAATAAACGTGATGCGCACATTGGAAGTGACCAGTGTATTGACGAGTGAATGTATAATTGCCTTTACTTCTATTTTTCTTTGGCCATATTAATCAATTTTCTCCCCTAACACCACTGTTGAACTCTTGTAATTGACTCTTCTCATTCTTTATGTGCACAATTACTTTTTAACTTCGGTTTAGGTCTCTCAGAGATTGGAACTGTCTTTCCACGGAATTGATGACCGATGCAAGGCTCTTCTACTGTGTGGTAGGTAATCTATTTCCTAGTTATTTTCGCCAGTCCTCCAATTTGCTGAAATGTTGGTTCCGTTTTTCATTTGGATTTATGATCCACATGCAATTGTTATCAGCCTCGTGCATCTCCCCAATGTCATTACTTATTGCTCTATTTCCTCGTCTTCTGTGTCATTTTTCTTAGCACTTTCATCTTTATTGTTTGCGGTAATCATTCTGTGGTTTCAATGTCCGATTTGTTTTCAGCAGTGTTTGTTGTAATGGATCTAACACTGCTTTAATGCTTCATGCTTTAATTGTTGTTGCTAAAAACTTGTTCTTCTCTTTCACGTAATTTAAGGACCCTATTGCTTTATTCGCCTTAGACTTTCTCCCTTACCTCTTCCTCCACCTTACAACCACTAGACACTTGAATACTAAGTTCTGCAATTCCATCTCTTGCTCTATTGTTTTTCTTTCCTCTGCCAATTTATATCTGATCGATTCCCCAGGGTTTCTTATTATTTTTGGCTTTTAAGTAGATATCAGTACATTTTATCTCGAAGTAGGAGTATGGTACTCGTCTCAGAGGCCAGACGTCTCCTTCCCGATGAGAATCCTACTCACTGCAAGTCGCTTTCTGCCGTCGTAAATCTAATCAATATACTTTTGACATTCATCTCTTTACAACAAAATCCTGTGCTCTTTTTTCAGTTCAACCTTATTAATTATTTCATCAGTCATTGAGAAGACATGGACCCGTGAAATCGTCCCTTACACTGTTTAATATGCTAATGGTTCGGTGATTTCATTGTCTACCCTTATTTCCGTTCTATCATTCTTTTAGGTATTTAAATTGGCTTTACCAGATCTATAGTTATGTGTGCCTCTATCATAAGGTGGGTTCACGATGTCTTTATATTCCACTCTATCAAATTCATTTTTGCTAATCTGTAAGGCACATACATACGCTGGCTTATTATATTCCATTGATCCTTCATTTTTCTGGATTGACGAAAAATTCATATGATAAATGATTATTAAAATTAAGAACTGTTTTCGCAATTCCATGTGTCGCACACAAGAAGAAAGTTGGTTTGACGTGAATCTCAATTACTCTATAGGAAAAAACTTTGCTGGAAAGTCTTATCGGTTTTTTATCATGAATTGATTGCATCATATTTAAAAAGAAGATAAGTGCTCCCAGATATATCTATTCAGATGTGGGGTGGGTGTGCTGATTTTGATGACGCTATTTGGAAATCCCAACGAAACGATATTTTACCTTGGCTAATAATATTTCCGTAGGATAGTAGGATTGGGAAAAGATGAAAACTCCGCATTTTAGTAATATCAGCAGTCGTTGAGTCGGAATATGTGATAATAATTATCTATCATCGTTTATCATTCATATCGATCTTGCTTTCGATGTATGAACACAATTGGAAAATTAATCATACGAAAATCCTTGTAAATGATGTTTTTAATAGTATATGTGTCATTAGAGAATACAATTTTTTTAGAATATGGTTATGTAGGCATACAAAAAGCACGTTTCAGTACTGACACATGGCATGAATCCACCAGTGCAAAACTAGGTCCAATCTGATAATGATAATTCACCTTAACTAAGGTGTTTTTACAATGAGAGACCGTTAAGGCCGATCGATACTTTGTGTAATTCTATTATACTGAGGAGATGCAATAAAACTTCGCAAATCTACAGCGAAATTCGCAGTGATTATTGCTGTGTATTTGCAAAGTTTTTTATTCCATCTTCCCAATACTTTTATAATATTCGTTAATGGATGAATTTTGAAAAGTGAAGGTAAAATAATTTAATAGAGATAAATATATATTGAAAAGATAATGTATTTCATGCAATTTTGCTAATCCTATCCAATTTTCAGACAAACGGTGAATAGATAAAACGATGCCCTTTTTTATTTCATCTGGCAGACGATATCTTTTATCTTGTTTCTAATGGCCGTGACGCTGGTCTAGGATAATTTTATTCGTTTGGGAAGTAATTTGCTGCCATTAATACAATGTTTTTTTTATTATTGACGTCATACTTCGACTAAGTAGTTATGGATGGGTATAGGAATTAGTTCTATGGCAACTCTATTTTATTAGTTATTTTCCCTTTCGTTTTCCCCTTGAAAGTTTTCCACTATATTGCAACAAATATGAGTCCTAAGTCTCAGTAACCACCTATCAAAATGGCATAAAAAATAGACCTAATAGGTAAGCTAATTTGATAAAAAGATATGCTAAAGCTGGCAACCAAAACCAACGTATGTTTTAATTTATTACTTTCAATTAAACGATAAATATACATAAAATATTCGGTTAACTATAATCGATTTTTTCATACCCGATACTTGAAATTTGAAAATGCAAGGAAGCGTGCGTAACGATGTCGTCAGATATCTTTGACGCGAGGAATTTATAGGAAAAGTATTGCAAAAAATTCGGGACAATTTATTCACGCAACATACCTGACTCGAATCTCAGAAGTATATACTGTAGTATGCTATCACATTTTATTAGGATCTTAAGCTATTGAGCAATGCGGTTAAAAGGGAAAGTTACCACCGAGGAGGAAGAGTCAAATTGTTATGGAGTAAAGGAATGTCATAGAGAAGGCAGATAATTACTGTAGATTGAGGCCGATCATAGCCCTTTAATTCCTAGATTGTTTTATTTAATAGTAAACATGGCTTTAAAAATAGCATATTGAGATGATTTGAAAAACCTCTTTAAAATATATATTTTTATATACAATTAACTTGACACTTAAGACTTCATCTGAAAGATACATAGGATATTTAGACGATTTGGATTAACATTCTCCAAGAGCAATTACTTTTTGTGTAGGAAATAAATGTTCCATAATTTGACTTTCAGCCTTCTTTAACCAAAACAGTCCTGATATACTCGTAAACTTTTACGCCATAATCAACACTAAATATTTATAAAAATGAAGCTATTCTCTAATTATGAGAGATGGTTTTCTGTAATAATTTTCTTATTTCATATTTATATTTGCAAGTAGCATCAGTAAAGCTTGAGATGTATTATGCATGAGAAATTCGTATACACGAAAAAGTAATTTTACCAGAAAGATAAATGAATTTACAGTTACACATCTCCACACATAGATTGTTGACGATCTCACACAGATATCGTGGTGAATGCATACAAGGGCTAGCAAAAATTATTTACAAGGAAATTAGAATCAATGGTAATATACCCGCTAAAATAAGATGATTATCCAGAAAGTAAGTTCCCTATGTCTATTAAACAAAAAAATAAATATACATAAATGATTTTATTTCATTTTAAATTACAAGCATTAATTATTTTTTTACGTACTTCCCTCCATTATTCAGACATTTGTCATAGCATGGCATCAGTTTTTGTATGCCCCGTCATAGACCGTTACCGAATGTGATTCATACCACATAGTAACAACATTTTTACCTCGTCGATGTTGTACTGCTTACCAGGAAAAAATGGTTTTAGATGGCGGTAACAATCATCAAAAACGTCATCATTGAGTTATAATCAATAATATAGTGCATTAAAAGTGGGAACGGCGTTTATATATCTGTCCCTTATAGCTATGATAAACGGTCGTGCTAAAACGACGCCGTAAAGTTCGATATATATCGAATAACTACCTGGAAATTTTGGTTCACTTTGCGATCATTTAAGCTAGTCTAAACTTCTGTTACCATGGCAACAGGTAAAAACCAGTTCTTCGTTCTTCTCAATAATAAGATGGCGGTTGGTATGTTTGCTTTAAATGTGGTTTATTATGTTTCAACGTGCATAGAAGTGTACTTTTTTAATTTGTTGAACAGATTTTACATTAAATTATGTCAATCCCTTATTTAGTAGCTTTGACAGTATCCAAAATGTATGAAACCTTTTAAAATTAATTCGAGCTTTAAAGATCATAGATAAGAGTAGGTGTTATCGATGAAATATTTCCTTATTGGTATTGTGTGAATTTAAATATTCTGTATTATTACTTACATATATTTTACTTTGAAGGCATCGAGGGCAAAGGAAGCATGAAATACGAGGCGATCACACATGCAACAGTTTATGAAGGATGTGGGCAGTGGAACATATACAAAGGAATGAAGAAAAAAGACGACAAAGCTAGCAAGCGGCTGCCAAACAACCAAAGGGTTGAATAGGTACGTACTAAAGAAGAAGGATCTAACGTATTTCTATAATTACTTTTCATAAAAACGTTAATATATTAGGCTCAAGCATTAAGTAAAGAATACCTGTAGAGGAAGTGGTTACACAAAAGCACCAAATGGCTACACCTACTGGCTGGCTACATCTGTATGGTCTGCCATACAGAATATGTAGGGACCATTAAATTCCTGCGAAAACGGTGTTGTCTAAGCAGCCAGTAGTTTCACTTAAATTCTAATTAGGTATGCGCTATGTAAAACCTTCTGCTGCACGCTATCTCACCCATCTCGTAACACGGACGGAAATGCAAACGGATTCGATGAAGGCATTACAATTTTCGATGAATGTGAGAGGCTGGCTGTTCTCTTCTATTTTGGAACTACGATATACAAAATCTGAAATATCTAATTTTTGACAAAGGGGGAATGAGGATGTGTTAGTTTCATAAATGATTATGGGGTAAAAATATAGAACCTGTGATGCATCGTAAAATTAATGTAAGATATACATAATGAGAATGAACAAATCTAGCTTTCCCCCACTGCTCCCCAACCCCTAGGAGCAGTCGAAACATCTGAGTTTAAGGATATTCTACAATGGATGTAAGCCGTAAACTAGCCGTAAGGACCTGCCGTAAGCCGTAAGAGGAGCCGTGTTAAAGATGGGCAAGTCTCACCTTTACGGTTTACGACGAACGTCACACGAAACTCAGCTAATCAGGGCGCACCATCGTCGGTATCAGTCACGAGCCAGTGCTTTTTCGGAAGATTTTTTTGAGCAGCGAAGGCAGTTTACACGTTCATTTTAAAAATTTTAAATTTCGGACATTTTTATTAGCAGTTAAGTCGTAAAAGATCGATGTGGATATGGAAAACGAATGTATTCTGCATGACATAGTGATGAATGTATGATGAATTTCATGCCATAGCACATTATTTTTATGGATGTTTCGTCAAGAGTTGCTAGCAATTTAGCTGTGTGAAAAATTAATATATAAATATGAACCTGGAGACTGCCATCGTTGCTTCAAAGAAGGGTTCGAAAAAAGCTATAGGCCGTGACACTGAAACCGACGGTAGTAGTGCCGCGTTCTGATTGGCTAAAATTACGTCCCATTGGAGAATGAAAACCGTAAGAGAATACTTGAGTGTTACTGCTTACGGCATACGTGTTACGGCTTACGTCCACGTGGGCTTTTGGCTTTGCCCAAGATATAGTGTTGGACGTCGCCGTTCCTGGAGCTAAAGAATTATTAGGGAAAAGCAAAAATGCAAAATAAAATGTGAACTCAAATGCTGTCTCGTCGTTGATTGTCTGTTATTTTTGCGTATTAATCACTGTTTCAGAGACGTTTGTTATCGCTTTGGATATTATCGTATATTCGGTATCACAGGATGAGGTCTGGATATCTGACACATATTAAAGATAATTTTTCCTAAATAACGGAACTTCATTAAGTGATCACGATATGTCATTTAAGCCTGAATATATGTATTATTCCACTGTTTAAGTCTAAGTCCACCTGACAGTAAAAATTGCTTCGTCTCTCACTAAATTATCATGAATTAATGATGGACATGAGTCCAAAAAGGGGATTGAGTTATAAATTTCGAGATATGGTTGAACCCTTTCTATTAATATCGGGAGTCGGTTGCATAGAATGCTCCGAACGGGAAGGAGTCTCACGTAGATGACGATATATTTTTTCACGAGTATGACCTCAGAAGTGAGCTTAGAAAATGGAAAAGTCTACATTGAACCTTGGTGAGATAAAATTAGATTAGATATTTGAATTTGAAGATTCTCGCCAAAAGATAAGATTTTCGACTCTTCGAAAATTCATGAAACTGTTCGGGAGAGGGGGTATATAAATGTGACAAGAGCTTTCCGATTTCCGACTGTTGGTCCCAGTATTGCAAACCTGCCAGTTGTTAGCCATGAGAAGCATGACACTAACCTTTGCGTTAATATGGCTGCTGGCAGTTGGGGTAAAAGCAGCCCCTATGGTAGCTCAGTGCGACGATTCAAACTCCACGACGGCGAATTGCAAACTTCCTCATTGTAGATGCTACAGCGACAACGTTCCTGGTGGCCTTGACCCAAAAGACATACCGCAGGTGAGCTAGGATATCAATAAGTGAAATCAAAAAACCGTTTTCTCATTTTTTCACATGTGGCTTATAAATTTATGCAATGAGCTTTGCTTAGTGAGAAGTTTCTGTGCTATATCTTACCGTGATTTCTAACTTAGGCTTGGAGTTTTCTAGAAAGAAAAAAATTTGCTCCGAATATGACAGGATTAATTAATTGATCATTATGGCTATTCACAACTAAGTTCACTGTCAGGATTCCTTGATAAAAGTTTTACTACACTGTCTGTCAAAGCTATCACTTCGTTTCTGATCTTTTCACAAATGAAGGATCTATCAGTATTTCATTTCCAGTGTTCTTTTCTTTCACAAATTTAAAAGCGCTGTCATCATCATTACAAGTTACCGTCCCAAAGATTGGTTTGCAGCAGCTCTCCAAACTGATCCACGAACCTCTTCACACATAGGTGGTTAGTCACTCTAAGAGTATTCGCCATTGTTCTGTCTCAAACACCATCCTTGACCTGTCTCTAAGGTCCACCTTCCTTTGATCCTTTCCAATTAGGTTTACACCTATTGTTACATCTATCTATCCTATTACTTTCCCTCTTAAAGAAGTATCCTGTCATTGTAAGGCTCTCTTTTGATGACATTTTTTAGTGTTTGTAATTCTTCAGTGGTTATAAAACAAAGGAGCCACAACCAGTTGGATGGTGCTCAGCTCTTTTTATCTATCATCATCCTATTCTTGCAGTCTGTTTTTCTATTTCTACTCTCCAAAATATTCTGTCACCTGCAAGCCTCTTCATAACTTCATAGCTCCTAATGGCAACATTTTCCATATCTGCTTCTCATATGCCATCACAGGCATACCTCTAACGATCCTCCTTCCTACACTCCCTTCCTATATGGTTTCCACTAAACCTCAATGCCTTAATATACTTGGTTTCTATCTTCTACTAGTATCTGCACTCCATTAGGCTCTCTTTTCACTGGATTTTCAGAGTACTTGCTAATTTGACACTTGGTCTACTAATTTAATTTCCAAGATTCTTCTGTAATGATACATTTCAATCACTCCAATCTTTTTCCTCTAACCGTGATATTTTCCATGTCTTACATTCCGATAAAAGTATGCTCAATAAGTATGTTCTAAACAACTGTTTCCTTATTTCAGAATACTATTATGTACTTGCAGCAAGTAAGTATATGAAAGGTTTTAGAGAAACACTCTGCAAGTCCACATAAAAATTCCACATTTTTTTAATGTGGAAATGCAGGGTGTTTCTCTAAAACCTTTCATAATGAAATAATTCCACCAAGTAACGCCTGAAACCATATCTACGTATTTGTCGAATCCTTTCACCTGCTTATTTGCTTTCTTCCTTAGCTTGATTTAACAATGTTTCCCTCATCTGTACTTTTTAATTCTTGTGTATCTCTAAGTTTTATTATCTTAATATCATATCCATGCAGGCCAATGCCTCTCTAAGATCTTCCTTTTCTGGCAGTATTGCAATGTCCTCTGCAAATCCTAGCATGCTTATCACATTCTTTATTTACTCCCTTTTATGTTCTCTTTGATCCCACTGACCATCTCAAACCATTGAAAATCAGTGTTGATACTATGTCTAACTGCTTTCTTTATTCTTGCCTCTTTACCTTTGCCAAATCTGAGTTTCATAAATGATTGAAGTTTGGCAAATAATATAATCAGGTAAATTTAAGTCAGATTTTCCTTTGTCTCAAAGATTGGATTGGAATAGAACTACAATTTAAGAGGAACTGTTGAGAATTGTGAAACCTAGTATAAGTATATGATGGATAAGTACCTAAACCTAGATCATGCCGACCAGGTTAGCCTGGTGGGTAGCGTGCTCGCCGGCTAACCCAAAGGTCGCGGGTTCGAATCCCGCCCAGGGC
>WURS02154845.1:0-21644 GCA_011762765.2 Rhinocypha anisoptera
AATAACCCTAATAACCCTAATAACCCTAATAACCCTAATAACCCTAACCCTAATAACCCTAATAACCCTAATAACCCAATAACCCTAATAACCCTAATAACCCTAATAACCCTAATAACCCTAACCAATAACCCTAATAACCCTAATAATACCCTAATGTCAAGAGGCCTCCGCCAACTCGTTGTACCTCCATGCCATCCGAGAGCTGGAGCTAGAAAACCGGCTCAATTTAGATGTATACACACATATTGTCTGTGCACCGGAGACATTCGCTATGGAGCCTCGCGATAGTCTAGCAGCCTTGCTAGATGTGGCAAATGGCTTCCGTAGCAAACATGTGCACACGAATTTCGTCAAGTTATGGCTAGACGGCGCTCCTTTACCGCCACAATTTACCCAGTGCAATCTTGACGCACAGGGACGCCCGGAGCAGAAACACATGGTAATTGGTTGGGAATTTTTAGAGGAGGCAGTGACCAAATATGATGCGCGAGGTATGACCTGTAAGCTTCACGTTGCAGGAGAAGGATCTGCTCGCGGCGCACTGGACGTCTTGGAAAGAGTTCGAAAGAAAAACCCCCGTGGCCCGCGGCATGAGCTGGCACATTGTAGTGCGATACATGAGGGTAGGTCCACCAGCTATCATGACCGAGAACCGCTTGACCGACAGATATTCTTGTTTCATTAGATGATATTCCTCGCTTCGTGAAAAGCCGCATCACCGCCGAAATGTCCCCTGCCATATTTCACGAACGAATTGTCAATGAGATACCACGTCTTTTCAAATGGCCTTTCAATCAGGTCCTAGAAACAGGTGCCCACATGACGATCGGCTCGGATTGGTTTTTGCCGGACACTCCAAGCCTTTTCGATGCGCTGGCTGCTATTGTCGAGAAGGTGAAGATCTGGCCAGGTGGCCGCAGAAGCTCCGCTTTGGAACTTGGTAAATCTGAAAAGGATCGAGGAGGTGAAATTTTGTGCCGAGTCATTACACTTAGTGGCGCGGAAGCGGTTGGAGCGCAAGGCCGAACTGGCAGCCTAGAAGTGGGGAAGAATGCAAATTTCATCGCCGTAGACCGTGATTTAAGCAAGGGAAATTTTTCCGGGGCAACTGTGTTGAAAACATGGTTCGAAGGGCGGTTGGTCTATGACTGCATGGGTTTTGAGGCTGGTGCGGTTCTCTCGGCCACAAATAGCAGGTTGTGAAATGATTTCGAAGATTCTCCTATAGATACGAGGCGTTTGGACCAACTGTTGACCTGTCTTTTATGGATAAATGATGGCATGTGAACCTTTACTGTCTGTGCAGCAGAATTGCAGTTCAAAGATACTATTACAGCTAGGGATCTGAAAGGAATATGATTGTTCATGAATATCCATGAATACCTGTGAATATGAATAAGTCCTTTATATTCATATATATTAGTATAATAAGATATCATGCATTACCATTTGTTTCATTACATATGAATACATCAAGCATGCTCAGACTCTTTGTTCCATAGCAAATTATGTGCCTGTCTCTAATTTTGAAGCACTGAAAATTGCATGCATGCACCACTTGAAATTTATGTCTTGAGACTTTCCTCTCAATGGCATCAGCCATCACATCCAATCCCGACCTCTTGTTAGAACATAGGGCGCACTGAGCCTGCACTTATGCACTCTGCAGGATATGTATAAGTTATGGTATTGCAGGACAAGGATGGGTTTAGAATGATACTGGTTTGCTTGGTATGTATTTTACACTATCCTATTCCTTATTCTTATTGCCTTTGACCCATCCAACCGGACTACACTGCAAGGTTTCCCATGTTTACCCGTCTCCGGAATAGCGCGGTCTGTCACGGCACTGCTGTCGGTCGTTTGGACCATTTGCACTGATTGCCTGTTTTGGATGTCTTCTTTCTTTGTCTGGATTAAGTGAGAGTACATATAAGGCCACACTGCCTCATTTCCTCTTTTTTTCCTTTTCCTTCTCTCATGCTTGATTTTCTCATCGATAGCTACATAGTAGTTTGAATATCAGTTCGTTTACTATTATCTGAGCTTCGTGACATAGACCAAACTTCAGACTTCAGGGTAAATGACATCACCAACCAACCAACGAATATATGAAACAAGAAATCCTCTTATATGCGGAAATGAGTTTTGCCCAATTCTAGCATAGTGAATGACCAAAATACGTACCTAGCTACAATTAAGTAGTTCATGCAATAGTATCACCCCCCAGTAGGTCAATAAAATCTAAGTCCCATGAACCCCATTCTGGAAGAAGGTCAGGGGGAAATGAATAGGCTAAGGAACTTGGACTGAGCTGTGTGCCATTCTCTCTGCCTCTGTTCTCCTCTTGCAATGACGAGGTAGAATTGCCGTAAGCATATTTGCCATCCCTCCTAAATCTTTCCTTTGCACACAGAACAACGTTTAACAGAATATTGGAACTCATGTGAGATCGGACATCTGGCGTTTTCGCCGACAAGAAGTTCGAAGGAGAACCATTATTGTTGCTGATGCTGTCATTGAGATGGCAGATGTATTCAACAATGTCACAGATGCGTGAGAAATGATCGCCCTTGAAAAAGGAACACGACTTGAGGAAAGCCAATGCCTGCCTAATGGCATTATCGCTGTTGACATCATGAGAATTAGTGGTTGGCGACAGCTTGGCAAGTTTCAAGAGAAGGAAGATTGCATAGATCAACGAGAGCTTTTCGAAGATGGTCCAACATCGGGCGAGCTTAGGAAATGACGGTTCTGGGCTTAAAGTTGCCGGGACTGCTGTTGGTTTTGCTGGCGACATGGCAGCACACCAGGTCTGGATCAGGCGAATGGATGTTTTGTAGGCTTCCGAGAAGTAATAATGAGATCGTTGATCAGGCAATGATGTTGATGAAACGGTATGACTCTTGGCCGTCAAATTGTACGCGTAGAGATGCAATCTAGTCCCCAAAAAAGACATTTTAGTAGTCATGTCCCACAACTCCCAGTTTGTAGTTTCTAGGGAGTTCAGATCGGCTTCAAATGACTCAATGATAGGTATTGGCTCCGGAAGAAGTCCATCTGCGGCACCTTCGTAATGGCCCAGCATTCCGGAGAAAGAGAAAGATCTGTAGGCAACTTGTAGCAAGTCTCTGATTGATGCCGGGAGAGAGGCGGGCCAGTCCCCCAAAGAATGGAGGATGGTATGATCTAGCTTTAAAGTGGACGGCATCCCCAGATGGCAACTGAGACTGAATGAGGTTAGATTTCAGGAGATGTCAGATGATCCACAGATAAGAAGTGAGTCTTACTTTTGGTTGATGATGAAACAACCCACCCAGGTCTTTTTGCGCATCAATATTTGTTCTTCGCTGATGTGAGCACTGTGGATAGATCCTGCAAGGTTTGCAGGGCGATGAAGACCCATCTTCAAAGCCATGTGAGTGGCACTCCCACAGTACATCCAGGATGGGTCAGTCGCCATTTCACAAAATGGCTGAGGCCAGCAACATAAAATGAGCAACGCGTGTATCAGGGATAACGGTGAAGACGGTGGCTTGGTGATTTCGATGCCAGCTAGCCGACGAACAGGTTCGATAAGCTGGAGGTGCAGATCTCGATGAGTCTCAGAACTGCCTGAGGCAATAGCAACGACGGCCCAGAAGAGTAACGGGCATGAGGTGCAGTTGTGAATAGTTGCCATTAGATCAGGCAATAGCGGAAACCTCGGATGGTACTCGTGATAGAATCTTCGCAACAGTGAAGTTAGTATACATTTACTTCATAGCCCTACGGGTTAGTAGAATACTCTATGAAAAGATCGCAAAATATATGTAGGCTGACTTCAACCCCTTCCAAAACCTGATTGCTGCTGAGCACCCCAGCATACAATAAGCTCGATCTGAGAGACTCTGCGCTAGGAAGCGCTTCGCCTTCGTTTGGCGCCCCGTCTGCTGGCGGTTCTGCATCTGCGATGGGCGACATTGGTGACCCTTCGTGATCTGATGTCATATTCTCTTTAATTTGACGAATTTCTTGTTCCAGGTTGTCAAGGCGTCTGGTCCATATATCCAGTCAAGATCGATATTCCACTCAGCCGTTTATGGAGGTATTGCTACTTACTGTCTGCGTGCCGTCCTCCGAAACGACGGATCAATCGCACATGTTTTCCGATATTTTTCGCAGCGAGAGCATGGCCCAGGAAATCTCTCATTCCCATCGCACTTGAGCTGGATTCTAATTCAGCGTGGGGTCCAGTCGTTGGTGATGATGATGATGAGGATGATAAGCTCACTTTCATCTGTCTGCAATGCATGCACGCCAACCGGTTCCTACCACTGCGAGGCATTTTCAGGATATCGATTCGGGTGTTTGGGGTAGCTGTCAAATCGGAATAAATAAAGTATAAAATATTGCCCATATAATGCAGAGTCCGTCGTAAGTTGCTCCCCTCAGTTTATTCCTCTGAGTAGATGACCTCCGAACAGTGGGTTCCGGATATATGAGCCCGGAATCCGCTTCAGATTTGCCGTCAGGTGCTCTGTAATCATGTGACCGGCGCGTCACTGCCGTTGAAGCGGATTCCGGGGGCTCATATATCCGGAACCCACGTATTCGGAGGTCGTTGACTCAGGGGAATAGACTGAGGGAGTCGAAGGACCAATTGCACAAGGCTATATAGCAGATAATAAGACAAGTAATGGCGGTTACTCTATTAATGTATCTAGAGTACACAAGAGTGCTTGAGTGCTGAACTATGTAAGGTGCGCCCCGAATGGGCCACATACAGGAGTCCTCGCTAGACGGATTAACCATATCCCGCTCCGGACTATCTCGATTCTCATCAAGTGGTAACTATTGGTGCCTGTACGCCTGAAAGGACGGACTGAAGAAAGCCCTAATTAGGGTGGATCCGGAGCTTGTATTTACTACATATTTAGGATCCCCGGATTTCTACAGAACGATCAACCAGTATACTAGTTACCTAATGCTACTGAGCAATGCAATCACGTGAAAGTCCCCGGGTTGGCGTGTTCCTCATGTTTAGTCTCCAACAGAGACAAATCGACATCGTTGATCGGTCGAATGATGTGAGATCCTCTTGGGTTAGTGCTTCGTCCGGTGAAGGCTGGACGCGCTGCTTGGTCAATAGGCCCTGTGTCGGTGAGACCTGGCGGGATAAGACAGCGAGAAGTCGGTCGATCCTGCCGGTTCACCTCGCCCGTCAAACAGGAGGCGGGTCCTGGATCAGGAGAACCGGATCAATCGATGGAGCTTCCTCAGGCTCATATAGGTGCCAGTGAGGATAGAATACGTGCGGGGTGAGGCTTCTGTTGGCGCCTTGATACGTCCCCAAGTAAAACCACATGTATTCCACTGGAGTACTAGTTATTTCCCAAAGGCATATATTAGCTAAGCTGTTGGCCAATAAGGTCCGTTCCAAAGCATTTAATACCATGCAGTGACATTCTCGCTGTAATCTCTAACTGATATGGGTAAGTTAATACAAGGATATAGATATCGTATTGACGGGGTATGGTAGGTAAAAATCCATTCGTTGACCTAGAAGGTAATCGGCCAAGAACTACACGTTTTGGTCGAAAAGGTCGAAATGACACTGTATCTGCAGCTACAGCCAGTACATAAAGTCCGGGTGGTCATCGCCAATCTCCTCAATCCCCAGGCCACGCTTGGCAGCTGCTTCTTCCGTATGTTGATTCGCTGATTTTCGAGCATTTTCCCGCTTCAGATACAGTTGAAAGAGAGGAGTGACCAGAGCTGCTGCTGCGGTGCCTGCAAAAGCGAAACCTTTGCCTGGATAGTAGTTGGGCTTGTCGCCGAAGATTTCGACCTGCAAGACAGCGAACGCTTGTCCGAAGACCATGATAAAGGCAAGCCCGCCAGCCCTGTTATCATAGCCATACTGTCAGTATTCCTAAATCTGACGCGATATACAGTGCTTACATACCTTTTGGTATATCCAATCATGTTGGACGCCTGCCACGACTGAATGAGAACCACGGCCGGATATGTTCCAATACCGGTTAAGAAACACGCGGCCAGAGATAGCGCTTGGGACTTGCTCACAAGCAACAGTAGCCATCCTAGGCTTGCAATGGAGAATGAGACAGCAAGCAAAACCCCTCGCTTTCTCAGTTTGTCCGAGACACATGCAAAGGCAATAGTGGCAATCCCCGCAGCCACATACACGGGAACGGTCAGAAGTTGCGTGGTGACATTGCTATACCCGAATGATTTGACAATAAGAGGTAGGAAACTACTGACGCCTGACAGGCTGACGTTCATCATGCAATAAAAAAAGCCTGGAGAGGAGGATTAGCTGGTATAAGTTATTGGAGTTCACTTCTTACAGTAGAACCAGATCTTCCGATCTCTCAGGACGGCCTTAAGCTGGCCAACTTTGAATCCCGTGTCCGGAGTATTAAAAGCCTGTTTTGAACGTCGAACGGCTATCTGTTTCTCTTCTTCGGTGAAAAACCATCGGATCCGTTCTGGGACAGGAGGGAGCAAGAGCATCACGATGAATCCTGATCCAACTGAGATCACTCCTAAAAACGGACTCAAACAGTTAGCTTTGTAAAGCCTCCGCTGCTTCGTTATTTTTTTTTTTTTTTTACCTTCAATAAGAAATAACCATCGCCACGCCAACCAGCCGTTAAGGTGGTTAAGGTGAATTTGTATTCCGTAGGCGATTAGTCCATTCATACTGCCGGCCACGGCCATCATCGAAAAGAATATGGCCCCCCGGGTTGCCAATTCCTCCCGCTTGTACCAGAAGGTCAAATACAATGGCCCTGCCTGGATGAAGGCTTCGAAGCAACCGACAAGAACACGAAGACCCGCGATTGTTTGCCAGTTTCGAGACTCGCATAATCTACATCGCAATCAGTATTAAGGTTGCAAGTTGACATGCGTGCTTGCTAACAAAGAACTCCAACTTACAGCGTTGTGCAAAGCCCCCATCCAATCATCGCCGTTCCCAACTGAATATGGGGTTCAATTTTCCGCACGAGGAGCTGTCCTGGAGGCTGCATGACAATATAACCAATGTAAAAGAAGGCTGCACATTGACTATATTGAGAAGCTGTAATGGCGAGCTCCGCGTTCATACCCGCCACTGCTGCGTTGCTAATATCCCCCCGGTCCTGTCATCATTTCCCACATTAAAATCAGTAGCTGTCTTTCAAAAGTGATTGAAAGATGTCGCCAAAAAAAAAAACTTACCATAGAAGCGAGGAAATACATCAATGATAGAAGAGGGAGAATTAGGAGGTCGGCTTTCCATACCAGACGACGCTCCGCTCTCATCTCATCTTGGGAAAGCTGCACTTGCTCATGCATTAAAAGCCCATTGGGCTTACGTGCAACATCCTCTTCATGATTTGTATGCTTAGCTGAAATTTCCATGATGTATCCGTCTTCATTCAGCCTTTTGGCTCAACCAACAGAAGAATCACGATCTTTTATATAGATATGCTGCTTCTGTACCGGTTTGCCCTAGACATTTGATGTACCTGATTACGCAGTGACCCCACAAATCTTGATATGGCTCGCCGGGAAGAAAAATGCGGAGAGGGAAAATAGGCTTTGGCAAGCGATGTCGCCCCGAAGCCCAAAGCGAACTTCGCTTTATCGATTTCGGGCGAATTCTTCACATGATGTGATGTTCTTTGCATAGTTTCCGGATGATTGTTAACTAGCTAGTTGTTAACTAGTTCCGTAGTTAGTTGGTTGGTTATAACACTGTTTGCGTTGATGACTGACCCGGACCTACTGCACAAAGCCTTCTACACTAGCAACAACAACGTTCGCGTCCCTTTCCGATTAATCCTAGTGTAGTACATAGTTGGATGTTTTCGTAGCTAGAAGATAGATTCATAAACCACGCATGCATCCATCCTTTCAGGAAATCAACCTTGCTGAGTACTGGAACCCAACAGAAAATACATAGGTTACGAGAGGAAATTTATAAACTAATGACGGCAGAGTACAGTGTATTCTTTTATATTCTCCTTCTCACAAGATAGCCGTGGCATTACAAGGACTTGCCACGCCGCCAGGAATATTCAGGGGCTGGCTAACAAGGAGGAAGGTCCATTTCCGTAGTCTTTTACATTCTGCAGACAGGTCTTCCAGGTTCCAGACCTCTCCGATTGGCATTCCCCAACCGGCCAAGAACACTTCGTGGAGAGAGTATGGCAATATCGAGCCATCGACGGACTGGGCAGGGGGCCAGACCTCATAGGCATTTGTATCGCCTGCAACCGCAGCAAATCCAGTTTTCCAATGCCATTCAGCCATTGCTAGAGAATTTTCGACGCCGACGAACATCCTAGAGGCACGATTGGCGAGGGCACTCTTCTCGGCGTCGCTTCGTTGGTTGTAGTCCTCCGTCCAGCCCGAGCGGATAAGAAGAATGTCCCCTTGACGGAATTCAGTTCCCTGGGCCTCAGCACATTTCATGAGATCGTCGAGTGTGATCCGGTGTGACTCGAAGGCACTGTAATTGATGCCATGCTCGGTAGCCCACGAGCGGTAATCTAGCAGAACACCACGGCCGACAATAGACTTTCTCGCGAGATCTGTCGCCCATCCATGTTGGAGATCAGTTCTTTTGAACGCAAGACCGGAGGGGGGGATCGATTATACGTACTTTGCACTCCGCATCTCTCGTTGGCATTTGGCCCACTGATATCCTCTTGGGTGGCGCCATTATAGAACAATCGGCCCTCTCGATACCCGACGTGTCTTAAACCATCCCAGTGACTAGAGCTTTGCGTGTTGATGTCCAATTCATCGTCGTTGCTGAGCGGCTTAACGTTAATTCGGTGACTGCATGGCTTCCTTTCTGGATTCATCGGCAGGAGTGGGACGTTGATCGGATGACTTTGGTGTTTTTTTTTTTTTTTTAGCCCTAACAAATGTTGAAATTTTGTGCGTTGGGCGACTACTTACTTCAAGCTTATTGCCTTACCGGTGACGATATCAGACCTGGCCGCCAGAACCACCTCTTCTGTCAGGAGATTCAACGTGCCTAGTTCATCCTTGGGTCCGTAAAGTCCCCAAGCTGAGAAAGGGGGGTCCGATGGGCCGAGAGGCAGGGATTGGAAATCCGGACGCTTCTGACCAGTCATAGCTGGAACCGATAATTTATGTGGTGTATATTGATGGCGTTGGACGACACGACTACCTAGTGATACATGGACTCTTTTATAAGTACTTTGCTGCTCAGAAGCGCGAAGACGTGCTAATTGTTCTCTCCAATTTGTACCAAATGTGTACGACGGGCCTCCGCACTATGCGAAATCGCTTCGCTAGCGGCATCGGCTCCGGGCCGATATACTCGCCTACCCTGGTCATTTATTTAATAGGATCTTTCCTTCTCTAGGCAAAGAACAAAAAATAAAATAATAATAATAATTAAAAAAAAAAAGATCAAACTGAACTTGTTTCTTTTCTTTTCGTTCCTTTTTTGAAACTAAACAAAATGGCCAAAGACGAACTTCGCATATTCACGCCGATTGGCATGCTGGGCTATGGGTTCAGCGAGGCTATATTTTGGTCAACTATGGCTGAAGGAGTCGATGCAGTGATACTAGATGCAGGTTCAACGGACAGCGGGCCGTCGAAACTAGCTCTGGGAAAATCAACTGGTACTCGTAAGGCCTACGAGCAAGACCTTCGTACCTTGGTTGCTGGCTGTCATGTTTACCGAAAACCTCTTCTTATCGGTAGGTCTTTGTTCACTGTGGGGGTTTCTTTTCTTTTCTTTTCTTTTCTTTTCTTTCTTTCTTTCTTTCTTTTCTTTTCTTTTTTTTTTTTTTTTTTTGATTGTCTTTTGTCTTTGAATATGGTCTCACGCCGAAGGTACATACAGGTTCAGCGGGCGGAGATGGCTCCCTTAGGGGCGTCGACATGTTCATCGACATAATCAAAGAGGTCATTCTCAAGGAGGGATATCGAACTATGAAAGTCGTCAGCATCGAGGCGGAGATCAGCAAAAGCGTGGTCCGAGATCACTACCAGAATGGTCTCATACGGCCCTGTGGGAACGCGGTACCGGAGTTAGAATCTCGAGATATTGATGATGCAACCCGGATCGTGGCCCAGATGGGTATTGAGCCGTGGCTGAAGGCCATGGAGGAACATCCGGACTTTGATATCATTGTCGGAGGCAGATCCTATGATCCTTCCCCGTATGCGGCATTTTGCGTATATAATGGAATCACGGATCTAGGGGTTGCATATCATATGGGAAAGATCATGGAATGCGGTGCTCTTTGCTCGGTGCCCAAGAGTAGAGAGGCGCTGGCAATTGTGCGCAAAGATAGCTTCGACATTCGGGCCCTGGATCCTCGGTCCCGTTGTACCGCGGTCTCCGTCGCCTCGCACACTCTATACGAGAAGACGCGACCCGATATTCTGACCGGACCCGGCGGTGACCTCTGTCTCCAGGACACCCAGTACGAAGAATTGCCAGATCTACAAACGGTCCGCGTTCGAGGTGCCCGATTCGCCAGTGTCAGAGAAGGGGGATATACCGTCAAGTTAGAAGCTGCCCGGCAGAATGGCTTCCACGCCATGTTCATTGGCGGGTTTACCGATTGTATTCTGATCAATCAAATGGACGACTTCTTATCACGTGCCAAGCAAGCTGTCCAAGAATCTTGCCGTTTCCCATTCGAGCTAGAATTCCGCGTTTATGGCCTCGATGGCACCAACGTCTGTGGGAAAGCCATCAGTGGTCTGTCGCAACAAGTCGTGCTAGGTGAGGTCGGCATCTGCGGTCATGCAAAGGCTGCCACACAAGAAAACGCCACGCACGTTGCTCACATGGCCCGGGTCTTCTGTATGCATGCGTCGTACCCTAATCAACGGGCCACGGCGGGAAACTTCGCCATGCCCTTTGCACCATTCGACATCCCGTTAGGTCCGGTGAGTGAATTCTGCATCTATCACACGATGTTGGTCGACGACCCTGCCGCATACTTTGGAATCCGTGGATACGTTCTTGATGGAGAGAATACGGCGTCTTCAACTATACCAACCATTCAGAGGCGTGCGGACGCAGCAGAATCGCACATAAAAGAACCAAATTTAGCGACGCAGCAAAGTGACATTCTCCCAGCGGAATCCACTAGTGAACACACAGCACATGGCCCTCAGTCTGTTTCAGTGATGGGCAATACGATGGCTCCGGCAGCCGGCCATGTCTTCCTTGCCGATCTAGCCAAGGTTATCCGCAGCAAGAACGCGGGTCCATACGAGTTAACGTTCGATGTCATGTTCGCCGATGCCGAGATTGCAGCCAAAGTGAAGAAAACGAATATCCTCACGCGCGCCACCATTGCAGATCTGTACGGAGTGTCTGAACACGATATCATTGCGTGTCTGTGGTGGGACCCAGCATTCGCGTTTAAAGCGACGATCAAGAGGCGGGTCGTAAGTGGTGGGTTTTTGGAAAGAGATGCCCATGGAAGCGTGCAGCACATGCCTCTGATGACACTCCAAGTACCAATTCGTATATAAGTCCTGATTCCTACGCCTGGACACACCAGCGAGTCGCCCTCACACGTTCAACCAAGGAGACCTCCCGAAAGGGAACTGCTGAGAATCAAGAGAGTCCGGAGCGGGATATAGTAACCACCATTGTTTGTCTTGTTATCTGCTATATACTATAGTCTTGTGCAATTGGTCCTTCAAACTCCCTCGCCTTATTTCCCCGAGTAAGCGGCCTCTGAGGGGTCACCGGACCTCCCAATCCACTTCCACCTTGTATATACGACGTACGGAGTAGAGTGCTTGGCTTGATGAGTGCTTGATCTACCAGGCCACAGGGGAGTCCTCGCTGGCAAATTAACTGTATATCCCGCTCCGGACTATCTCGACTCTCATCGGCGGTCTTATATAATCAGGCATCACGGCCCCAGCCTCATGTGGTTGCGATGTTCCTCCGGGAAGACCTCCTCAGCGAAGACCTCCTCAGGGGAAGACCTGCTCCGGGAAATCCTCACACTGGGAGTCGTCACAGTTATAGCGAGACTCGACTGTATTGTGCAGTCGGTCTGGTGCACGTTCCGGAGCCTCCGGACCTGGACCGGCGGAACCAGTGTCTATACTCCCTCCAATCAAGCAGAACAGGAAGACCACTTCGATCCCACAACGTTCAGCTTCACATGGATTTGGCTCTCGGTTATTCTCCCCGCAGTTCCATGGCCTCAAACGATTCTCGTTCTGCCGTCAATTCCCATTGATTGCCATGGCCTCGGTTGACCATATAACTACTTCGCGTGTTCTCGCTTTCCTGCAAATCCCACTGGGTGACCAGCCAGAGGTTATTAAGGCAGATGTGGTGGTCATTAGCAGTGGCTGTGGTGGTGGCATCATGGCCAAAAACCTTGCCAAAGCAGGCCAGAGGGTGCTGGTGGTGGAAAAGGTAACCATTACTCAACCAACCAGTTCCTGATGAAGCTCAACAAAGGCTTTGTGAATTTGTTTGAAAGCAGTAGTGCTACCATGAGTGATGACAGCCATGGAGCGTGGTGGTGGTACTGTGAACTGGGCAGCTTCACAGTTCACTTCAGACCCAGGGGCCAGGGATATGTCCAGCAATAATGGGTAAATACAGGACTCCCATTCTTCATGTCTCTTGAGTTTCAAAATTCCTTGGACTGGGTCTGTGATCAGATGGGCATGAACATGGAATTCATTAAGCACAACTACAGCAACGCTGCAACCATGCCATCCTGGAAGGTGCCCAGAAACTGGGATACACAGCCAAGCCCATGCCCCAGAACACTGGAAGGGCCCAAGGGGCAAGCATTACTGCAGACACTGTGCTCTAGGCTGCCACTCAACAGGGAAGAAAGGACCAGCTGAGTCCTGGCTGGTGGATGCATCATGCAGCCAATGCAGGCACAATGTTCATAGAAGGCTTCCATATGACCAAAGTCCTGTTTGACCAGATAAGTGGTGGATGGCCGAGTGACACTCTACCCACTGTATAGATGGCCACTCACCAACTACTTGCCATTGTTACACTATTCCCTATAAGGAGACCCCTCTCAGCACCCGACCTCGAGTTCCTTACATCTTGATACCTGATTAGATAATACATCTGGTGATCATGTGTTCCACAGTCGTGTATATACGTTCCTGATCGTGGCCTCCCTTTTGGGAGCCAACAATCAGTCTCAATAGTCGATACTTATATTGTACTGCCCTTTAACCCCTAAATACCTGTGAAGTATGGGAGAATAAGAAAATTACACACAGCATGGCCACCAGGAAACCAGACCTCCTCAATATCGATCATATTTGGAAATTTTGTTCTCATTTCATGCAGGAGAATTGGCTTCAGCCATGGCATTGGCCGCTGCTCGCTGATAGATACCGCGTGTCGGACAATGTGGTCACCGCACCAAACCTCTATCGGCAGTGGAAACGAACTCCCCCAGTGATTAAAAGTCCACTTGACCCTTTGTATCAACCGCATCAAACAGGCCAAGGAATCTCACCTTACCGGGCCATTGATTCTTATCAGATCTCCCGAAGGAATCCAAATTCCAATGTGCATCTTTCTTCTCCTCCAAATCCCCCCAAAACAGGCTCTCGAACCAGACTTGATGCAAACTCTACCTGACCATACTTTTCGACGCTCCCGTAAAATGTTTCCTGCTTTTTGATGCCGACATTTTCTATGAGCTGGGTGAGCATCAATGCTGCCAGCCCACCACTAGAGAAACCGAAAATGAATATCTCATCACCCATATTGTAATACCGGGTTAGCCACTTTAGTTACAAAATGTCGGCAGTGAACTATGCCCAGGAAGAAAATGTATCTAACTCACATATACAGCTTCTTGGAGTTGTCTCTTATAGTTTTTGCCATAACACGGATGGTCTTTGATGCAGATGCGGCATTGAGAATACTGTGCACCGTCTGTAATCTCAGACAGCTTTTCGAGGTTGGACAACACCCTGTTCTTCTGGGAGGAAACACAGTGGTTCCCTTCAAAAAGAATGACGAGGTTCTTACGCGATTCACGCGTCTGGGTCATGGGTTTGCAGTAAGGTTGCTTTTCAATCAGTGGTAAATCTCCTGTGCCGAACTCTTCTCCTTGTCTTCTTCCCACGGAGGTTTTCGCCACATAAATTTCCCTAGCTGGATTATAGTGAAACTGGGTCCAAGAGATTTTCCTTTCTGGTCTGGGACCACACCTGACATATTGGCTCTTTTGATCAGGGTTGCGGGACAGCGTGATACCAACCAAACGAGGTCCACCCAGCGCAGTGTCTAGGCACTCTAGAATCACTATCTTTAACCTGGGGTCGCGTCTATCTGGGTATACCGAGGATTCAAAAGTCCTCGTTCTGTTCGTGACATCTGTACGGAAAGTCCGTTTCCCTGGATAGGTAGCGAGCGGAAGCTGCAGCACAATGCCTCGGTCC
The DNA here is from genome assembly GCA_011762765.2 of Rhinocypha anisoptera. Taxonomy (NCBI): domain Eukaryota; kingdom Metazoa; phylum Arthropoda; class Insecta; order Odonata; family Chlorocyphidae; genus Rhinocypha; species Rhinocypha anisoptera. The sequence goes on from WURS02154845.1 coordinate 14,455, forward strand.
GTGACTGAAAAAGGGAAAGGAGCATCCGAATGTCGAAACTGAATTATATCACCAGAGTTCTCGAATTCGGCTGGCGAATAAGCCAGTAGGCCTCTCCATTTATCAGGAGAAATATCCTCATTCTCCCAGGCAAACAGTGTCTGATCATCAGAATCTTCCATGATCTCTTCCTGAAGCCTTATAAAAGCCTTTCCTTTTTCTCCACAAAGAAATGGCATACTGACATTGAAAATACCTAGCATGCAGTATGCAATGTCTTCTGTCCGTGTTGTCTTTCTCCTAGAAGCCCAGGACATGCGTTTAGCAACGCTGAACTCATGTAGTTGTGATTCCCCGCAGAGAAGGGAAGGTGGAATTCCCGTAATATTATGGAGTGGGCCTGACAAGTCTTTTTTATTTCCAATGTCAGACCAGTCATTTGCCAGGAAGACAAGATTCGAGGGTGCAATAAGTTCCTGTAGTGTCCATCCTCGCGTGAACCACTCGCTGTGCTCGAATATTTCCTATCATTTCCTCGCCAGATGGAACATCATTCAGATATGCATAGCAAATCTCGGCCATCTGATACCAGTAGAACATGGAATTGATTGCTTCTGATAACTCGGCACTGCTTTCTTTATTAATGCAGCAGGTATCAATCCAGGCATAGTTGTATCCGCTGTTATATGCCTTCTCACAAAACAAATCTATCTTCTTATAACCATCTTTCATTCTTTTTTCATCATCCAAGCTTTGCATGTCCTAAAATGACAATTCATTGTCGCCCCACCCATGAGAAAGAATGGCATATTTGATCTCATGGTGTTCGATTTTCTGCTCGCCAAATTCAGCGAGCTCCAGCGTTTTCGTACAAAGTAGGCGCATATTTGAAATTGTAGTATGGAATTTGAAACGCGTCTTCCATGAGAACTTAACTAATGACTTCAAATGACTCAAACTGTTGTTGTCAGGAGTTGATAAATCTCATTGCTGCGTCTGAAGCGTGGCTGTGTCATATTGCTTATTTATTTTTCTTTTCTTTTCTTTTTTTTTTTTCTCCCTGCGCCAATAGGATGCTGAGGGGAAGCCCCCCAAATATCTAAATTCTAATTTAAGATGCCAATGTCACAGCACTGCTGTTGGCTGTTGGTCGTTTGCACCAATTGCACTGATTGCCTGTTTTTGATGTTTTGTTTCATTTGCTTGGATTAAGCAAGAGGGCATTATGGGCATATAAAGACCACAGTCACCACACTTCCTTATTTCCTCTTCTTCTTCCCTTTCCTTTTCTCTCCATGCTTGATTTCCTCATTATATGGCTACATAGCTTAGTTTGAATTCATTTCATTTACTACCTATCTGAGCTCATGACAGTCAGTGGGTAGAGAAGGCATGTGAGGATGAACACAGTCCAGTGCACTACCACAAGCACTCAGTTCCATATGCTATCTACAACTGGGAACTAGGCATGCATATCCTGGTGCTGCTGGTTCCACACCGGTCGCTGTGTGATCAGGATGGCATTCCCACTGCACGCACATTCAACAGCCTGCAGAGGGGCGACCTCGGTGGGAGATAGTTACCAGTCCAATCTCCGAGTTGAAGACTACCTGCAAAACCGCGATCTTTTCGTGGCTCGAGACTGTTTTCGGCGACGACATGGCATGGAACAACGCACACTATACAAGATGTATGCTGTATGCTGCATGTTCACAAATCCCAACCACCCGCAAGACCGCAAGCCCAAACATCAACCATGGTCTTCTCATCCAGGTCATCTGCAGAGACAGTCAGAGTGTCCAAGGCAGAAGTCAAGTAGAAATCAATCATTCTGCTTAACTAAAATACAAATTTTGGCGGTAGTGCTGGTTCAGTTCGCTGTGCCGTAGAAGGGATGGAAGAAAAATACAGATAACGGTAAGGGTTTTGGATTGAAGATGATAATAATGATGATGACATGGACATCGATACCCGACCACCAAGAGCGTATGCGATCGTCGTCGAAACAACAACCGGGGTCACGCCTTTGTTTCCCTCCCATCCACCGACTCAATAGCTGCCTCGAGCGCCTCCTGCAGGTCAACATGGAAATACGGCCGGTTGAGGCCGTGAACAGTCACCAATCGAATCTCGCTAGGAGTCTTCGACACGTCATTGTCTTGCTTGATCTCACCCTCCTCGATATCATGAGGCACAGCCGTCTTCCTGTCCACCTGCGTCTCTGGTTCCCCGAGATCAGCAATACTGAAGATGGAGGCAGAGCCCCCAATAACGGTGGCCTCGGGGGATCTGTAGCCAAAACCGGCCGAGGCAAGCGCTCGCTTGGTCCAGCGGTTCTGAATATTGGCAAACCGCCATTCAACAGCATCGGGCGCGGCGTATCGAGTAAGCTGGTTGCGGACGTCGATAAGTGCCTGGGCTGCTGTGATATCCATGTTGTTTACTGTGGAGAAATCTAGGATAATAGCTTTGAGAAGAGGACGATCATCCGACGAGGTCAACTCGGCGTTTCGGGGTAATCCATCGTTCCATGGTCGGTCCTATGTTTCATTAGCTACAGCACAAAATCATTAAGGGGAAAAAAAAAAAAAAAAACGGAAAAGAAAAGAAAAGAAAAAGGCCCGGTCACTTACTCCCAGCTTTCCCACACGCATCGGGTCTGTTCGACGTGTGTACTTGAAGACGTGATCAGTTAAGTCGCTGAGGTAACGATTGGCATTAAGGTAGTTGAAGCCCTCGGTAGGACGATAAATGAAGATACCCGGGTGCGGCTGCTCAACCTCGATGTTGGGATTGGAGCCATCCTCATGGTTAATGGGGAAGAAGCCGGTACGAAACGAAATCTCCTCCTGATTATCTGATATCTCTCCTTTGCCCAGATCACTGCTGTTGCCATCGGAATTGCGACTGCTGTCACTTGGTGTGGCCTTGATCGTGCGAATCCGTGCGGGCCCAAGCACACGACCCTTACTGAGGAACAAACGCCAGATGAGGACAGCGAAAGACACGCAGATCGTAGTGTAGACGCCGTTCTCGATACTGCTAAAAACCGAGACCAGAACACCCGCAAAATAAACGACGACCTCGAGGGGCGATATGCGCCAGATCTGCCAGATAACTCTCGGAGGAGTAATCACATCCGCAACGGCGTGGAAGATGACAGCCGCTAGCGCAGACTTTGGAATGTAGAAGAAGACCTCGGTGAGCGCATAGACAGCAAGGAGGACGACGATTGCAGTGATAACACCGGCGAGGGGAGTACGCACGCCGCACTTGGACTTAATGGTGGTTCGAGAGAAGGACCCGGTGGCAGGGTATGCCCCAAGAAATGGACCGAGCAGGTTGGTGACTCCAATGGCGACGAGCTCTTGATTTGGATCAATGGTATAGTTATTGATCCGACCGAAAGACTTAGAGATAGAGATGTGCTCTATGAGCATGACGATGACAGACGATGGGATTTCGCTGACGAACGTTCTGATGATCTCCTTGCTGAGCTTGGGCACCCCGGTCTGTTGAAAGCCCCTGGGAACATCCTCGACGATGCTAAACATCGGGTCCTTTTTACGGTCGAGGTTGACGCCGGCGCTGATGGCGGTGTAGAGCAAGATAACAAACACAGTTCGGAGGGTGGAGAGGAAGAAGAAGAGCTTCGCGCGGTGCGGTTGCTTCTTAGCTCCGTAATTGCACGCGGAGCGAGCAAGATAGAGCATGAACAATGCCGTCAAACCCAATGCGGCATCGATCTTGGTGTCGGGCAGATGCTTTAGAGTGTTTATAATAACGAGATAGGGCGCCTGGCGGGTATTAACGGCATCGATACCGAATATCTTGGGAAACTGACTGGAAAGAACGGTAATAGCCCCGCCGGTCATGAAGGCGCAGATAGCAGGAAGCGGGATGAAGTCCACTATCCAGCCGAGGCGCAAAAGGCCCATCGCGGCCATGATCCCGCCGGTGATCACAGCGAGCGCGGAAGCGACGTAATGGGCTGGGATATCCATCGTCTCCCTGACTCGAGACACGACATTGCCCGTGACGAGGGACATGACGCCGACAGGCTTCTTGAGGTTAGCAAGGACAGTGGGCGGGCAGGGCATGGCTTACACCAATAGTAATGTCCTTGGATGTCGCAAAGAACCAGTAGATGAGGACGCCCATGAAAGACGAGTATAGACCATATTGAACATCGAGGAGGGCTAACTGGGCATAAGCCATGCTCTGGGGTACGACAACAGCCCCGACAGTGACGCCTGTCCAGCATTAGCTTAGAATAATTCGCGAGGCAAAAAGAGACAGAAGAAGAGGTAGAGGCTCACCGGCGATCAAGTCGCCCAGGAACCAAGTCCAATTGTATTTGCCGATCCAGTCGAGAAAAGGAAGCAGTCTGTAGAGGTAGCTGCCAGCAGCTCGGAACGTGGGTCTATGCTGCCGGAGGTAGTCCCCGACAGACGGCTCGTGTTCGAAGAATGAATCTGCGTTCGGAATATGTGGAATCTCCTCATGGGGATAGAACTGGTCAAGACCCAGAAAATGGACGACCTTTCCGCTGGCGTGCCACAGAGCCATGCCGGGTGCTCTCTAGACGGGGAGAACTGAAAGAAAGGAATAGGCTATGTGCTCCCAGGACGGGTAGAGATGCAGATAATAATAGTGGACGGCCCTCATGTTCAGAACTGAAGATGGCAAGGGCATTCTTATTCCTCCGACGCTGTCTGGCGTATTTGCTGTTGACATGTTCAGTATTACACGCAAACGCTTGTCGGAATTGCGTGCTTCGTGAAAGAATGAGAAGAGAAGACATTGATTTTGTATTTCACACGAGCAGACGGAATGGTCGATGAGATGATATCTGATATCTCCGCGGGACCACCCTGCCACCCCCAAAGAAACCGGCCCGTCATCTCACACGGATTGTCCCATCGCAATAATATTTCATGGCGAATTCATGTATGCTGATTGGACTCTGGTTGGGCGTCTGGAGCTGCAGAAGCAGCGGGACTGCACTGTTGGACTTGAGGAATGGTTCTCGGCCCCCCCTAGACTTCGAGAGCTGATTTAGCCACCCGACTCCTGACTGTGTCTAAGCCACATTATGGGCCAAAAAAAAAAAAAAAAAGTAGTTAGTTCGGTGGGTGCCTCCCGGGTGGGTTAGAGTGAGTGTGCTATAGTGCTAATCATTCGTTAGGATGGTCTTACTTCAAACACCCGACTGCTCGGAGCAGGATAGTTATTAATTAGTTAAAGGTAGGTAGGTATACTTTGGAATATTGATGAATTGCTGGCAGTGCACTGAATAACAGTTCTCACATGAAAGTATTAAGTAACTTCCAGAAATGGGATTGTAAAGCCATTTCTGAACTTGATCATGGAGAATCCATTGTGGACAATTTAGCCCTAAGACGAAATAAACAATCAGGAGACGAAGAAAACGAAAGGGAACGACGACGCCTTCCCCCTTCACCTATATAATCATTATTTTGATCAGCCAACTGCATACAGCCTACCATTCTTCATCTGTCATCTCCTACAAATCGACGGGGGTGCCATTTGCTTGATTTGAGTTGTATGCCTGACCAATAAGGCCCACGCTAACATCAGCCGTCGCAAATAGAATCCTCAAATAAACCGACTTTTTGAATGTCAAAAAAGAACCGGACAAGTTCTATCAGGAGATTCAGGATGGGAAGCACAGAAATAAGGGATTCCTGGTGATTTTGATAACCTCTCTCCCCTTTATCAGCTACTGATGGTGGTATATCGCCCTTTTACAACAGTATACGCCAGGCTAACAATAAGGTGCGCTCCTAACTTGAATGACTACTGGACATCATGGACAGGAAATAGAGCCAAGACCTGTTTGAAGATTTCTCGTTTTACCAGACATACGATACTCTCATCAAGAACAGTAAGCAATCCTGTTACCCACGATGAAAATACAGAGACTTAAAACGGAACCATAGTCCCCAGAGACCGATTCGAGGTTAAGCAAGATTACACTGGCATGGATGACAGCGCAGTGCACCAAGGATGATCAGCGTAGTTTTGATGTCGAGGAGTAACTATTTGACGGGCCTCCTCTTCCGGCTGGATGTGACTGCCGACATACCCTGGGCGACGAGTTTGGGAAAGACGCTCACTTGGAACCTTGCGCGGTCTGCGGAGGCCTTTGGAAAAGGGAGAGTATATCACAAATGAGACGTTCCACATGTCTATCAGCCTCTGAAAATGCGGCGCGGTTCGGATAGTTGGTTCCTGGCGGATGGAATAAAATTGTCGAGGAAGGTATACTCGAGATGGAGAGTTTTCTGAAAGGGAGGAGGATCGACGAGCAATGGCAATTAATGACCCATGAGGTATTTTTTTATGCACATGTTACTTGCAAATACCTTCATTATTATTTAAGCACGCCCGACACTACCTGTGAAATAAGCACTTGATCTTTTCCCCCAAGTTGAGTCCCGCCATTCCTGGCCCTCTGTGGGAAATGGACTCTGGTCCCAATTCCCAACCTAGTAAGAGTCAGGTCAGGAATTGGGACAGGAAGCGAGGGTTAGGAATGACACTCCATCACCCCCAGTGTGTTGCGCACTGCGCTTGCGAGTCGACAAACCCCTTCGGTCAGATTATCTTCTTGTTCCCAGGCAAAGCACAGCCTTATACTGCGTTCAAAAGCTTCAGGGTCTGCGGTTGAATCACCTGGGACCTGGAACAAACTGCCTGTTGCGACTTTCACGTTATACTTCTCCATGGCTACCGGGGCTAGTTCACTTGCGCGCAATGGGGCTGGCAGTTGAACCCAGATGAAGTAACCCCCAGCGACGTCTGGCGTGGAAGGAATCGTGGCACCTAGAGGAAGGAGATGCTCCCGTACTGCCTCCATCAGCCGATAATATCGCTTCGCGTACATCGGTCTGAGAGACTGTTCCAGGTAACGGGGGAAGGCTCCCGTGGGAAACAACTGATCGATAATCGTGGCCGCGAGCTGAGATGGAGGGCTTCCTGACCGGGTTGATCCGCTATTGATTCAGGTCAGTCGCGGGAACTTGTCTGTTGGTTCTTCAAAGGGCATACGCTTGGGAAATTCCAAAGGCTGTTTTCTCTGTTGCCTCGGCCCACCCGGTGCGCGCTCCAGGACCGATCATCTTGCTGAAACTTCCATTGCTGACAGCATTTCCCCATTCGTCCTTCGGACCACCGTCCAAGTAGCG
>WURS02155059.1:0-21637 GCA_011762765.2 Rhinocypha anisoptera
ATCTTTTATTTATTATATATAATATATATGTTTTATTATTGTTAGTCATTATTATACATTGTGTAGAACTTCTATGCCCTTCTACTGCTTTATTCAATGTTTTGATTTTTTCTTTTTCTTGTGACAAGATTATCATATTTTTTCTACTAACTTATTATTATTTATTGAAAATCTGGTGCAATCCTTTGGGGCAATATTCTATATGCCACTCACACACAATTTTTCTTATTTACGCAATTGAAAACCAATCTTAACCTCATTTGATTTATTGTGATTTATTTTATTTTTTTGTCTCACTTTACTCGTTCTTGTTTCTCTTTTTTCAATGTTGCAATTTTAATCCTCTATTTCGGTTATTTTATTTTTTAAAATTTATACAAATTTTACGTTCTTATTTTTACTTTTTTAAATTATTATTAATAGTAAGTTTAATCAGATGAAACTTATCCTTGTATTCGCTGACTTAGTTTGATTTTGTCAAAGTATACTACTCTCTCTCTCTCTCTCTCTCTCTCTCTCTCTCTCTCTCTCTCTCTCTTGCAATTGCACTGTTAGATATTATTATTATTAATATATTTACTATATAATACCATATATTATACCGTTTTATTTTCTCGATTGTGATTGTTCTTGTTTTTATTATTGTTTTATTATTTTTGTGATTTTACCTGGATTCTTCATTTCATTCTCTTTCTCTCTATTATCTCTTTCCCTTGCCTCATTTCCCCAGGATTGACACGCACTCTGTTTTGTATTTGTATTGTATATTTTCTCTACCCAGACGGAGAAACCTACTGAAAGTACCCTGACAAAAACAAAAACACCATTTACTCTGTTGTATGTTTCTCTCACTTCATTACTAATTGTTTTTTACTGTATATCGTATGTGTGAGTGAGATTTACGAGAAATTACCATCCTAGATCGACCCATCTCCACCTCTCTCTCTCCTCCTCCTCCTCCTCTTCCTCTTCTCTCAAAACAAGAAGTCGGAAAAATTTTCCTCTTTCTCACCTTCATCATTGTCATCATTATTATCATCGTCAACTTTGAACTTTTTCCTTTCTGCTCTACATATACACCAGACGAGTGTATGCGAGTCGGGTAGAACGGAAGAAACTTTTTTTTGCCAGTGTACATGAGTGTGTGGGCGACCTCGAATGCACCTATCGGAATGGATTGTTGTCATGTCTAATTAACACATACACACACACACTTACAAATTGTCGAGTTTGTCATTGCCGTGTTGCAACTCGAAATAGATTTTGTTCTCTCTCTCCGTGTACCAAATGGATCTGTCACCACATTTGTGTACACCCCCACCCTCGCCACCGGAAATGGCTCCCGAGCCCAAAGATTCCAAAGTGATGGAGTGTCAACTCATGTCGTCACCTTCTAGTCAAATCTCGCTACCGGTCGGCGAACGAAAGGCAACTTCCAGTGACCTCTTCCTCATGATCGACGATCTCTTCCTTCGGAAGATTCTCTGTCAAATGTAAGTAATATTCTTTTCAGTGTTTGTTTAATTTGTTTTTCCTCTCATTATCTTTACGGGCGAGAAGGAATTATCTTTGAATGAATATGCATATCCGAGAACGTATTAGCTGAGGATTAGGCGACAGTAAGCTTTTATACTGCCAGGTTCAATGTGATTTTCTTCTCGTTGGTGATTAAGTTTGTTTTTGTTTTTATCAGTGTGTAATACATGTTGCGCGTGAGATGTTTTGTCACATTGTTGTGTCAACAAAGTGAAAGTCGATTAAAGATTTTCTTGGGAGAGAAAGAGAGAGAGAGAGGGGGAGATAGAAAGCACATGGGTAAAAATCAATTATCACATTTTGAGTGGAAATTTTGGTTTGTGTGACGACAATCCTTCGGGGTTTCTAGGAAACTCGAACAAGGATTTCTATTCTAAATTGTATTATGTTTGTTCCTATAATTTAATTTGATTAATCAAACTTTATTTAATCCCGGAAACAATTTTCTAATTTCTTAGAAGTTTCATAGCCCTACAATTGTACTTTTGCAGGCAGATAAGAAAGAAGCAAGGCGTTAATTTGATTTGTATTTGTCTTCATAGTGTGAAACTGATTGTGTGCGCGTGTGTGTCTAATTTTTGCTCAAGGGATTTGCTTTGTGTTGGTAATATTTTTTTTGCTAAGTAAAAAAGCAACACACTAGCGCACAGTAGGCAATACAAGCATTAATTATCTGTCGTTTTCATTTGCGTAATCTCAAGTCGCTCTGTTGGTATCATTCAATCAAAGAGCCAGGTAGCCAAAGGAGCTTAGGTTGCCACAATTGCTGATTGACGCCATTTGAAACAATGCTTTTTATGCCAATGTATGTATGCGTGAAGTGCGAGAGAGAAAGAGAGAGAGAGAGAGAGAGGCATAGTTTCGCTTGGCTTTGCTTTTGTAAAATGAAATCTGCAAGCGGAATCTCTGATTAGTGTCTTGTGTGGGGTGAGTTTTTTGTACTTTGGTGATTTGGCTCGCTCGCCCAACGCACACACACACACACACACTCCCCCACACACCCTGATTTCTATTTGTATTTTTAGCACTGATTTTCTTCGCACTCCCGTGTTCTATGTGACTCTCTCAGTGACTTTTTTATATTTCTAATTTTTGCTAATTTGCAATTCAAACGTCAGGCGGTTGTTAAAGTTGGCCAGTTTTCGTCATACCACGTAGGGTGAACTACCCTCTTGGGCACTGGCGCCGTTCCACATGAGCTACCGTGGCGTTGCGTTTGATCCGTGAGCGAAGGCACTGGCTCACGATGTCGATGACTAATTTGTGTGTGCATGTGCCTTCATTCTCCCACTTGTTCTATCTCGCACCGCTTGTCTTGTCAATTCTCCCAAGCTTGCCAGTTTGGTTTGGTGCCACTCTCACTGGTCGACCTTCAGCATGTCTGGCGCCTACTTTGCGAGACAATGGGTAGCACATCTACTCATACTTGTGCAGTCCAACCACCGACAGATGTGTGTGATTGAATACAACAGGAGTTGGCCAGACTTGTACTTGAAGTATGTGTCAGTGGCGAGCCAGTCTGTCGAGTCTCATCATTACATAATAGCTTTTGATGGTTTTTGTGTGTGTGGGGGGAAGGGGGTGAATTTGTGGGCACCCATTGCACATTGCATCTACATCGATCACTTCCACTTGCATAGGTCAGGGTTAGTTTGCTCATTCTTGACAACGACTCTTGACTCATATCTCGGCATTGCCTCCGGTGTTGGTGGGACCTTGCATAGCATCGATCCATTTCCGTCACTAGATTGATCGACAGACACCGGCGGCGAAGGGAAACTAACCTTGGCGAGTGACACACAGAGTGCAAACGCTCGTGGCATCACGACGAGTGTTACACTTCCCCTCACTCGACTTCCATTACCAACCGAGAGTGGCACGGAACCACTTTCACTCTAGTAGTAGATGTTTTATACTTTTTAATGGAAACCAAATCTTCTTATTTTAAAAACAATTTTTTATTTTATTTAATTTGTAATTAAATGTTTATAAATTGTAATTTTAGTTGGAATTTAGATGTTTTGAAACTATTTTCAACTTGTTGTTGCAACAACTTTACTAGTAGGTTTGTATAAAGCCAATCAGATTAATAAGTTTACTGGACCAGTAGTGTTGACTTTGGAGAGTTACTCTCGAGTTGATTAAAATTCTGGAACGAAACGGCCCCGGCGGCTTTGGTTTTGTCAACATTTCACTTCAATGTTTGTGAACGGTAATCGTTTCTCACTAAAGCCTAAAGCCTCTGATCGAAAACATGTTTCGCAATCGTACCGAATATGCCAGAGCACCATGTGTCGCAACAGATCTGGGCGTTCGAGATTGCGTAATATGATCTCACTTTGGTCTTTCGAGTATTTTATGGATCTTTTATCTCACTTTCTCCTCGGTGGTCGTCGATAATTCCACTTGGACTGAAGAAGGAAGTCATTTGGTCTGTGTCAATAATATTGGTTCGGTTGTGTTTGTTGCGAGGTGCAACAATGGAAAGTGTATTGTGGCGAGAGCGACCCACGCCTAGTTGCACTGTCCACTCTTGGAGTCAATCGAGCGGCACACCTGTCCAAACAGCAGTCTCACTCACTCAGTAGACTTGTGCCAAGTGCATATCAGTCACTTCGCTGCAAGCTGATTGGCACACTCTCCGTTGCTGTCCATTTCTTTCGTAGTCGATACTCGACACTGACCAAAATAACATCGCCACACATACACCGTGCAAGTGTGTGTCAGGTAGCTGATGCCGGCTAGAGTTGCCGGCAGAAACAGTGAGAGGGAGAGAGAGAGAGAGAGGCTCCGCGTGCTCACTCATAATTTGCATCGAATTTCCCTCTACCACACACACATAACACTCACGAGACTTACAAACACATGCCCAGGTGCGCAAAGGAGTCACACATTTACCTACTACTATGACTCGCCAAGTCAATCATCATTTTGAATATTAATGCAAAAATAATGCAATCCAATAGTCGTCTGATGATCATTTACACCATTGCACCACCATCGTTGCCAGCATTACTCAATGAGCTAGATCAATATGAGACTATGTCAATCAAGCGTTATTTTTGGGAGTGATGATTGCACACTGAATTGAGCCTTACTTGTCTACGACTTCGGTGCAACTGTGATATGGCAGAATCCAATTTGAGTGCAAAGTTTTTTCCAACGAAATTGGTTTTAAAAAATAGAATTTTTTGATATGTCACTATATATTTATTTCTACATATTGACTTTTTATAAATGTATATTGCCTTGGTAGCTATATATGTTTTTCATAAGATTATCTTGTGATTGTGTTTATCAAATTGTGGGCTCCTCGACTTAGCCTGTTGTAGGATTAGTGTCAAGTCCACTCGCGCGCCCGACTCGTGCCAACCTTAAGTGTTAGCCTGTCAACTAATTAGTTTTTGTCGCACTACCCACACAAAGTATTGGCCGAGTTGGGTTTTTATGTTATATCCTATGTCCTGACTGCGATGAATGCACAATGTATTTGGTTGGCAAGGCTCGATGTGCCACGCTCAGACTTGGATCGATCGACGGCAAGTGTACCACGTCATTCTCTACCCCACAGCTTCCTGTCTCGCCCCCTCCAGTTCTCTATTCTCTCTCTCTCTCTCTCTCTCTCTCTCTCTCTCTTTGGAGCCAACCTTCAATTTCACTTGCTGGTATACATGTGTACCAGTGCGGTCCTAATGGGCTCCACTGCGCCCGCCTACGCACTTGGGCGCCAGTAGCATCATTGCTCGCGCCACTTTTGGTTAGACTGATGCTACAATTTTCCGAATTGACTCCACTCAGAACTTGCAAGCGCGAAGGGTAAAGTGAGAAAAAAAACTGGCGCCCACTCACTTAACCTTCGAGAAGTTTATGATCTACTTTGGCCCTCGAGACAATGCTTCGATTCTGTGGTGTAAGTGGCGTGTATTAATAACCATACACACGCTACACAGGGCACCAGGGGTAGCGTGTGGGAGAAAGATAGAATTTGATTGATCGCCTTTTGCAGTGGCCCTCGGCTGGTGCGGGCTATTGTTTCCGACGTCGACGATCACTACCACAGCAGTGTGAGTGACACAAGTGGAGTTCGGGCGCCACGGCACACCACACCACTCTTTTCAAGGTTAACCCGATCCGAGCCAGTTTGCTTCTAGTAGCTATATAACCGCATGTCGCGCAGTCCCGCGGGCGCCATCCAAGTTGGCCGTGTGGTGGCGCATCGTGCACCGAGCGCGCCCGCTGACGCCATCACTGTGCGTGTCCATTGCCAAGGCAAGCAGCCACACCAGCCAGTGCCTCTCGCACTATTGACCTTCAATCTGGCTCGTGAGGCGCCTCACTTCTACGCTCGACGATGCTACCAGCTCGCACGAACGAGTCGATGACAGCACCACTCTGCCACCGAGTGGGTCTCACTTTCACCCCCCGATGAGACATGTTTTCTACCAATTGCCACAATCGACGTTCCAAACCAAGTGAAGCGTACCTGGCAACGTTAGGCATTTCACTCTGTACAAGAATATTCCGAGTCACCCGGTGGTGAACTTGACACTGGGCGCGAGGGACGGGGGATGGCCCTTGTGCGTCTGCGTTGTTGCTGGGCGCCTCACTGAACTACATTCACGCGTCCTACTGGCACACGCACACACACACTGAAAATGCCAGAGAGAACCTAAGGAAGCGTTAGAGGGGCGGCCTGATGGGGAGACATATTCTGTTTTGTGCATTGCGTGTGTGTTTCGCTAGCGTTGAGGCTGGTTGGCACTACCTCTACGCGTCCTCGACCTTAACTCTGCTGGTTTGGACCTTGGGGGGTAATAGTGGAGTCTTTCCACGCGCACCGATCACGAATCGCGGGGATGCAGCCTAGAGATTGCCTCGCACGATGCGGACTACACTCGAAGGCCGACCCTGAGAATCGGACGCGCGATTGAGATTCTCACTGTCCACATTAATGTTGTCTTTTCACGCTCACCGACCCACATTGGAATGTATTAATGTTTGCCCACTGCCCCAATTGAATTAAAAGAGCTCACACTCTAGAAATACCACACGAGAATAGAATAAAAAAAGTCCGAGCTGAAGCAAACTTGACCGTTTGCCGTTTTCTTCATACAAAGCCAGTACTGATATTACTCTGGTTTAATTGCCTCAATTCGAATTTCCCAGGATAATTATTCTTGTATACATAAAATAATAATTTTTATTATATTTAAACAAGTACGGTTGCCCGGGTTGTCCTGAAAATTCTAGGAAAGACCACATACTGTGGGTTCCTCTCAAATTTGTTTTATTTGAAATTATTCATTTTATTATTTTTATTATTATATAATATGATTTTTATATTGAATTGCAATAGTTGTTATTCTGCTCATCTACTCTACTACTTATATCTTAACTCACATATGATTCTAGAGATGTTCGAATCACTGAATGAACTATCTGACTCTATTTTTATCTGTTTACACTTATTATTACTTTTTAGCATCACCGCCAACTTCATCCACTTGAGTAATCAACTATATAGTGATATTTTAAAAGATCTATTTTTCAATCTATACTATTTACTCTTTGTGTATTTTTCATTCAGAATGATCTGAGCATTTTTAAATTAAATTTTTTCCCGTTCGGTATAGTAAAATTAAAAACTATCTATATATATCCTCTTGTGTTTGTGTCTGGACTATAACTTTTTGACATTTACAAGTTCGTTGGGTATCTATGTTACTAGAGGGAGAGAGAGAGAGAGTGAGAGTAAACTGAAGAGCATCACTTTTCATTTGAAATGTTTATCGAGGAAATGACTTCACTAACCCCGTTCTCACGTCTTCCTCCCCTCCAGTGACTTAGCCCCCTCACACTTTACCGCTACACACACTCACTTTTTTTCCTGAGAAATACCATTTTGAAAATTGAAAGTTAACAATAGCGTCACACCCTATTTTTTTATTTTAAAAACGGGCAATGTCATTTGAAACCATGATTTTATGTTAATTTTTTCTATTGATACAATTGTAGATTTCTACTAATTAATAATTATCAATTAGTAATATTATAATAAATAATAATAATAATAATAATAATTTGAATTTTGTTTTAACCAGTGTAAATTCAATTTTGTCTTGTTCGCATCAATTAACTGAATATTCTTTTTGTTTATTTTTAATTTAGATGTCCACACAGTCAGCACTTTGGAGAGTTGGAGTTGAATAGGTTCAAGACCAGTTATGTGGAGTCTTTTCTAGAACCCGAAAACGACCGACTGAATGCAGTTCTGGCAAGCAACTCACTCAATGTTCATGATGAACTGCTAGTCTACTGGGCTGTAGAGAATGACACTAGTCTCACACCGGCTCAGTCCTGGCTTCAACGCCGAAACCATCTCAAGGTTTATCGAGAGATTTTCACTGAACTACTGCTGTTGCTGACGTTGAACAACCACGTAGAACAATCGGCCACGGACAAGAGTTCGCCGAGTGAGTCGATTGAACTGAGGCAGCTCTTTGGCGAGCGAGACTCGTCTCCGGCCTCGATCAGTCGCTTGCTTGGGGATATCCGTGTATATCTGTGGCACACCACACACTCTGCCATCTTCGGACAGGAGCAGGAAGCACCCGATGGCCAATCGGCCAAGCCGGATGACCGACCGGAAGTGGACACACTTGCGCTCTTCTGCTCTATTCTCGCCCACATTGTGCGTCTTCTCTTCGAGTGTGCCAAGGAGAGTGAGGCTCGCACCACTCTGGTCACTACTCTTCACACTATGGTGCAGAAGGCTGACCTGAATCAAGACACACCCTACTCTAAGGCAATGCGCTACCTTGGCCAGCTTGTTAGCTCGCTCAACGCACTGCAATCAAGCAATGACAGTATGAATACTAGTGAGGAAATGGGTTTTGCGAACAAGTTTGCGCAAAACTTTGATTCATTTTACGAAGACTACTGTGAAGATGCAAAGATCACCAACGCTAATGTCAGTGTTACAGAGCCATCATTAGTACCGGATGAAGAGGATTTGTCAGGCTCGGTGCAGAACCAGGGTCGCACCAGCAGCCACAGCAATGCCTCTTCGGGTCCTTCGTCGGGTGTGGGCTCACTAGACTCGCACCACAGCTCTACACCTACCGCCATTTTTAGCGATCTTTTTCCCGGTAGCAAATCACCAGGAGACAAGTTGTGCACAACACCTTCGGCACTAGGCGCCTCTTCTGATCTCTCATCTTCGCCAGCACAGTTCAGCTCGCCACTGGAAAGTCACGACAACCAACTAGCCATGCTTCTCAATTCGAGTTGCAACTTGATGGATCTTGGTGACATGCCCAAGTTGATCCCTCCTACCGACAAAACTGGCAACTCATCTAGCCAATTTGGCTTTTCTTTCAATGAACAGCTAGACACCCCGTCTTTCAATTCTGGTTCCAAGTCTGGTGGGTTCAACTCTGGTGCTCCTGGTGCCAGCGAGTTCTTTGCCAACGCCAACGAAGAACCTAACAACAATGGATCCAACGGATTTTTCTCTGACTTTGCGGTGCAATCCTTCTTCTCGATGAATGAAGACTCGTCTGGTTCAACCAGCTCTGACTTGCCACAATTTACCGCCTCAAGTTCTGCTACGGCGACTCCACCGGAAACTATTCTGTCGACTACTTCGATGGTGAACCAGTGTTTCACTATTACGATGGATACTCCAGACAAGCAACCACCGATCATACGTCCCCCAACAGCCAATAGCACTCAAGAGGAGGCTTATCTACGCAGTCTTGCTTTGCAAAACGCCGCTAATCTGAACGGTCACAACTTGGGCCAGTCAGATTTTGTTTCTACACCTTCTCGATCAGATCCGAGTGTTTCGCTTTGCGAACGAGTTTTGCTTTACCGTTTTATCATAAGGTGAGGCATATTTACTATTTAACTACAAAAACTAATGTTATCAATTTATTAGTCAACTTCTCTACGATGGACACCGATCGATTGCTAATCAACTGTCGAGTGCAGAAAGGATCAAAGGAGATGGCTCACTGCTTTCTCCCAGTGACCGCTTGCACACTCTAGTCTCGATCGCGATTCGCCGAGAAATTGGTACGTAAACTGTAGCGTTATCAATAGAAATTTTCACGTTAGCTCTCTTTGATAGATCGCCTTTCGGTGAACAATCAGCCTTCGGCTTTCCATCGTCATAACTCAACTGGTTCCTCGGCGGTTTCGTCTCCTTACTTTGACCAGCTAAGCGTAGGCTCAAGCCAGACCTCGCCTCCACACCAAACGCCATTCGGACAGCACCGATTGTTGCAGCCCGAAACCGAGAATTCGAATGGCGCAAGTCCAGCAAATCACTTTTCAAAAAGTAATGTTTGTTTTTATTTTGAATTATGTTCTGATTGATGAATTTCTAGATTTTTACGATCAATCACCGAGTCAATCATCAATGGGCGGTTTTCCAACCAGTCCTCTTTCGATGTATTCTGGAAACAATTCTCAGGCTATACAGCCAAACCAGAACAATGGACTGGATTTTGTGGAAGACTCCTCTGGAAATGGTATAGTAATTTTCGATAGTTGAATTGATAATGATAATAACGATAATTTTGGTAGATATTTTTACTCCTGGTGAATTCTATTATAGTCGCAACTCAGTCATGGCTTCTCAGGCTTCGCAGCAGGTGACCTCACCCACTCTTTTTCCAAAGTCGATTGACCTATCACCCGGCATCCCTCGCCCACTCACTGCTCGTAATCCGGCAAAGTGCATGCTTGACAGTGGTGCTAACGATGGTAGCTTTGTGCTCACCGAGGCTGGTCTCAAGAATCTCAACCAACTGGCCAAACTGAGTGCGGGTGAACAGTCAGTGTCGTCTCTGCTATCGAACGGGACTTTTGTCCGATCACCATCTGCTCTGCAGATAAATGGTGTCAGTAATGGAATTGGTCAACACACCCTTTCGCGCTCTCCACTCACTATCTCATGCAATCGGAACATACCAACTCCGACCACCGGTAATGGCAAGAGTCACAATGTGATGGCAATCGGGGCCAAGTTTGGCAGTCTGGGCTCTTCCACCAACCAGTTTTCTTCACCTCATGGTTTTTGCCTGGGCGTGAACGATGAGATTGTCATTGCTGACACCAACAACCATCGAATTTGTATCTACGAAAGAAACGGATCGTACAAGCATTGTTTTGGTAATCCTGGCAAAGATGAGGGTCAGCTATGGTATCCGCGCAAGGTTAGATTACATTAAAACCGTGATTGAAACATGTTATTCTAATATAATATCTATATTTAGATAACCATGATTCCAGCAGGTCTCATGAGAGGAAATCAGAACCCATACTACGTGATCTGTGACCGCGGCATGGAACGTTCGCGAATGCAAATCTTCACTCGTAACGGAAATTTTGTGCGCAAAATTCCGATTCGCTACATCGACATTGTGGCAGGCATTGCAGTGAATCGCTACGGCAATATCATTGCTGTTGATTCGGTGTCTCCCACACTGTATGTCATCTCGGACAATGGCTCACTGGTGGAGTGGTTCGATTGTTCGAGTCACATGCGTGAGCCGTCAGACATAGCCATCTTCGAGGATGAATACTTCATCTGTGACTTCAAAGGACACTGCGTGGTGGTGCTTGGTGCCGACGGTAGTTTCCACCGCAAAATTGGCATGGAAGGACTCACCTCTTTCCCCAACGGTATCGACATATCGCCCTCGGGCGACATCTTTGTCGGCGACTCGCACGGCAACCGGTTCCACGTGGTCATCTTCAACCAGGAGGGCAAGCTCATCTCTGAACACGAGTGTCCTTACGTCAAGGTGTCGCGTTGCTGTGGTCTGAAGCTCACCAAGGACAACTGCATCGTCACCCTGGCTAAGAATAACCATCACGTGTTGGTACTCAACTCCAACTACCCCACACAGTAGCACTCTTGTCTCCAACAACACTTCTACTGGAAGGACTAACGCACACTCTTTAGACTAGCATTCCTTTTTCAAGGTAAACACTAATCCAGTGCTTCAACTCCTCCAATCTAACGTTTCATATTTTTTTAAATTGCAGGAAAAACGTATTTGAATCAAAGTAATCTTGACCTGTGTTTTATTCTTTACGAACATTATTTTTGCATGACTTGCATTTTATACTTGGAAGTGCTTTTAGTTAAACGGGTATCTCTTTGGATTTATATCTTGTGTCTACTAACGATATCACGCTGAAGATTATCTCACTCTCTGCTACTCACAACTATACGTGTACTTATCATTGGTGTTTGTTTCTCACTTATCTCTTAACTCGATTGTTTCCTTTTTCTCTTTCCCTCAAATCTACTTAATTCGAGTACTTATTTTTTGTATTCTGTGAAATTCTATATATTTTGATTATATTATATTTTTGTCAATTTTATTTTTACACACACACATCCACATCTACAAGTAAAGGCTCTATTTACACTGATTTTATTTTTATTATTTATTTAAAATTTTCTTTACTTACCTACAACTTGTCTTTATACTCTTTACTATATATATATTATTATTATAATTTAATTAATTGATATTTTTATTTTTTCTTCTTTTCTATCTATCAACTACGCCACGCCCCTCTTTTCTTGTTTCCCAGACTTTCTTTTTCTTCGATTATTATTATTATTATTATACATTTATTTTTATCATTTTCCCCCTCTGTTTTTACTTCTTTGTTGATCGATTATATACTTTATGATGATATTAATTTTTGATTACTATACATATTTTTTTTACTTTGAAAACCTAAACATTGCAACCACACACATCACCGCGTTACACAGACAGATCTAGCTCTCTACACTGAATTTTTGTTAGCATTTTAAAAATCATTTTTTTTGTTTTTTCCTGTTTT
Source organism: Rhinocypha anisoptera (assembly GCA_011762765.2). Classification (NCBI taxonomy): domain Eukaryota; kingdom Metazoa; phylum Arthropoda; class Insecta; order Odonata; family Chlorocyphidae; genus Rhinocypha; species Rhinocypha anisoptera. The sequence continues at coordinate 12,409 of WURS02155059.1, forward strand.
TATTTTATTTTATTTTATCTGACTATTTTTTATATTATTTTTATTTTTAGAAATTATTTTTACTACTATGAGTATTTTTTTATTTTTGAAATTTATTTTTATTTTAGATTTGTTTCTCACAATTTTTTTTGTAAACTCTCTCATTCTCTTTATTTTTGCATCTACCAGTCAACCAAAGAGATTATATATTTATACTTTTATTTTATATATATATATACTTTATATTTTATCCATTTTTATAATCATTATTCTCCCCTATATACCTCAGGTGTCTCTCTTGATTCTCGAAAGTATTTTCCATTCCGGATTATTAAGTTTTGTTTTTTAATTTTAATTAAACTCTGAAACTAGTCTCCATAATAAAAGTACAAAAATACACCGATTTATCACTTCATCTCACTCAATACACACTCACACTAAATCAAACCAGTTTTAGGTCGAAATCAATTTAGGTGCACTCTTTATTTTTTTGTGTAAAACTCGATTTTCGTTGTGTTCATGCCTTTTCTCTTTCTCTCACTCTCACTCTTTGGCTGATTGGTTGATCATGTTCTAACTATCAAATTTTGGACTGATTCTCAACTATCTTTTTAAATATAGAAAAATTAAAACTTGGAAGACAGCCATCCACTTTCACAGACAAACAAACACATTAATTACACCACACACACACACACACAACTTTTGTCATTTTTGGAATTTATCAATATTATTAATAATTATTATTTTTGTGATTTTTTCCTTTTATTTTATTTTACGTTACTATATACTTTGTCTGGTCTGGCAGATGTTCTCTATTTTACACTCTTATATATCTTTATCTATTTTATCTATAAAAAATTACTTTACTTTACTTTTCATTTTACATTTTTGCTCTTCTTTTTTTTTGATGGAAAATCACCCATGTTTATCAACAATTCTTGTGTTGTTCTTATGATAATGATGAGTTGATAATGATAATTCACTATGATGCTATATTTTATTATTATATATTAATTATTATTATTAATTAATAAAATGATTATTAATTGTTTTTGGTGACTTACTTTGTGTAAATTTTTGAATTTTGGTGTTGATCGAAATTGAAGATTTGAGCGATCGCAGTGCCATCTATGCGGTAACATGTGTTTATATTAGCTGATAGCATGGTGCTGATTCGAATATCATAGCATTGTGCAATATTGCTAAAGCCAGCAATGTCCAGACATGGCTGGTTTGTCGACATAGTCGCTATAGTACCAATTAAAGGGGTCGTACTTTAATTACGTAAGAATGCGAGGGGAGGGTAAAGGTTAAAATTATATAAACTTCTTCATTGATGAGTGCATTTTAGTAAGCAATAGTTCTTATAAGGGAAGGGGTTAAAAATCCCAATATTTTGTTCACGTAATTAAATATGGAATTAAACTGTCAAACAATCAAGCTTGATTGCATATGCACTTTAACAATGCGACTATATCGACAAACCAATTATATCTAGACATCACGTGCACAGGCATATTGATTTGTTTATTTATTGTGATAGGCGGTCTGTTGCTTGCTGCATTTGCCTTCTTCCGAGTTGTGTCGAATCATTCGAGTAGCTTTCCTTATCTTTTTCCCTTCCTCTCTCTATATCTTGACTCGTTCTTCGGCAAGCCAAATGTCACAGGTCGATCGTTCGATGCTTCGTCGATTCCACTGTCCATACCGTGGAGAAGGGACCACCTGTTACCACGAGAATACTCCCGAGCGATGCATGTTTGCACACCCCACCACAGGACTAAGCCCGGTGGCCACTCTTCCCAGCTATGTCTGCTTCTTTGCTTTGCTCGGCAAATGCAAAGCGAAAAATATTCCGCGCAAGTATTGTAACCATGGCATACACCTTACGTTGAATGAGCTCAACAATTTGGCACAGTACGAAGCGGATCACATTGAGTTGATTAGCGAGTTTTACGGTGGCGATGAGAACCGTGAGTGTGTCATCTGTTTCGAGCGTGTCCTCGACAAGCCCATCTTCACCCAGCGTCGTTTTGGGTTGCTGGAGAACTGTAGCCACTGTTTCTGCTCAACTTGTCTCACCGAGTGGCGTGAACATTCCACCAAGTGTCCCATCTGTCAGATCGACTCCGCCAGAATGGAAGCCAACCGAAGCTTTCTCTTGGATGGACCACAGAAGGCACGTCTCTTCCAACGGGCCACTTCTCGTCCATCCCCTATTTTGAGCACTCCTCCAGTTCTCACTTCTGGCTTTATTCAAATTCGTTTCAATTAGTTTTGATATAGTAGATCTCAAATCACTCTATACTTCATATACTCGCGTTTTTATAGTGTTAATAAATAATTATTTGTGATTTTATTTATTTTTGCAGTCTCAACCAGCCATTATTAACAATTGTTGTTCACTAGCCGCTTTAAGCATTAACTGAATTCGCAGTTCTCAAATCTTAGTTATGTTGATAATGGATCACATCACTTTTTTTGCTTTATACTACCATAATTATAATTTATTAATGATGTTTTATTCTAATTTTTACACTGAATTTTTATAATAATAAGTGAGCACTTTATTTTATTTTTTCGTTTGTATTTTGTTACTTGTTTAAAAAAATATCCATAGTGTTTCAAGTTTAACCTCCTTGACTTTACTCCTGCCAGTATCGTACTATGTTTATTTCTCATTTTGGACAAACAAAACTTGAAACTATGCCGTGTTTAAAAACTTGAAAAATTAAAGAATTTTTAAATAAAATATTTGAATAAGTTATTGCAATAATGATTTTTTAATATTAAAATCTGATATTTTATATATATTTTTGATATAATATTTATTTTAGACAACATTGTGTATATTATTTTATTAAAAAACTTATTTCTCATTTTAATGGGAGATTTTTGTTGAAATTTGATCTTATATAAAAAACAAGTATATTTATAGAAAGTTTGAGAATTTGCAAAGATAGTATTTCATGAGTAGCTTGAAAAATATTGCAATAATGTCGATTCCTATAGACCAATGGAAAAAACGCTATTTAAGCTATTTAAATTATTTTTAATTTTTTTAGATAGGAGTGACGCGCCCTATTGTGCATTTAGTAATTGATTTTTCTTCAATTATAACAATTGACTGCATTTTTAAATTAAAGTTTTTATTAACATAAATATTGAAGGACAATAATAAAAAATAATAATTTGAAAAAAATATTTACACAAGAATAATATTAACAGAAATGCTCTGAAAAAAGTGAATAAAGTAACAATTTTAATTTATTTGAACTGATCACCCCAGCCTAGTCGGGAATTTGAATAAAACCATCATCGTCGATATCGTAGTCTTTCTTCTTGTAAGGCTTGCTGCTTGGTTGTGCCTTTCTCCGAGTAGTTGTGGTAGGCTTTCGAGCGTTGCCACGTTGCCATCCACCCGAAGTGCCACTCTTGGCCCCAAAGTAATTGCTGGTTCGGGCTGTAGTGGACGCTCTGGGTCGTTTGGGTGCCGCCCGTTTGGTCTTCTTGGCGGGTGCTGCCCTTCTCGGTGGCGAGCTGTTCTCCTGTTGGTACTCCTCGAAGCTGTCGTTCACAATGAAATCCGCCATAGAGTCATCGGCGGCACGATTGCTACTACTGGGTGGTTTGTAGCACCAGCTTGAGTCGTCCTCGGCGCCACCGCCACCTGTGTCATTATCATCAACAAAGTTAACCACGGCACCTCGTCGCACTTTGGTGGCAGTACTGCTAGCTGCTTTGCTCTTAGCTCGTGGCCTAACCGAACCAGCTTGACTTGAACCAGCCTTCTTCTTGCTCAGTGAAAATTTGAATGTTTGTCCACGAACCAGAATATCCTCGGCACGCTCACCGAGACGAAGGTACGAGATGGCAGCATGGATGTTGTGTCGGTTGAAAACCGTGTCCTCGCCGAGGTACTTCATCGCTATTAGATTTTGAACAAGTCGCGTCACATCAGTACGTGCCAGATTATTCAGAAAACCATAAGCGCCTGAGCGACGATGATGTTCTCTGATCTTAGCATCATTTGCTGTAAAAAGTCAAAGCAATAATAAATATCACCATAAAGAATAGTTTATCACCAAATATAACTTACATCCCACCAAGATGTTGATCAGTTGCGTTTGTGAAATGTTATCCTTTCTATTTCCACCACAAGGTCCTACTAGCGATCGTATGGATTCGAGAATCACCTTGACCTGCTGGGTAAGGTCTTGTTCGACGAAACTATCCTTCACAAGACAATTGTCACAGACAGACTCAATATTGTTGAGACACATTCGATCATCGTACTGCTCGCCGAAGTACTTGAGCAGTTGCTTTCGACGACACTCTGCTTTGTTGAGACAGAAGAGTTGCACATCGTAGAGGTAGTTCATGGCAGCCTGGACCATGTTTCTGTTGTTGCTGGTCTTCTGCAGTAGCTTCTTCCACCGGTTGAAGTCACCGGGAGTGTAGTAGAGAATGCAGTGAGCAAGCTTTCCGTCACGTCCAGCACGACCCACCTCTTGGTAGTAGCCCTCCACAGATTTAGGCATTGAGTGATGAATCACAAAACGCACGTCTGCTTTGTCGATACCCATGCCGAAAGCGATGGTAGCTACCACCACGTTGTAGCGACCCTCAATCCACTCCTCCTGCACACTACGTCGAGCTTTATCGTTGAGACCGGCGTGATATGAGACAGTGGCAAAGCCATCATTTTGCAAGCGTTCAGCCAATCCGTCACAGTCGTTACGCGAGAGACAATAGATGATGCCCGTCTGTCCGTAGAAGTCGGTCTGCAAGAGGGAGGCAATCTCACCGTAGCTGTCCTTGTTCTTTGCTCGCACCTCAAACTTGAGGTTGTTTCGATTGAAACTCTGCATAAACCATTTGGCTTGTCGTAGTCCCAGTTGCGCTGCAATGTCTAGTCGGACTTTTTGGGTGGCGGTAGCGGTTAGAGCGATCAATGGCACGTTTCTATAGTTTTCACGTAAGACAGAAAGCTTTTTGTAGTCCGGTCGAAAATCATGACCCCACTGACTGACACAATGAGCTTCATCAATTACAAATCGATCCAACCGGTTACGTCGGTAAAGGTCATTAAAGAGTGAAGCCAAGGCACCCGAGGCAGACACTTTTTCAGGAGTCACAAAGAGAATCTTAATTGTTGGTCTATTTGAGCGAAGGTCCGAGTAGATGGAAGAGATGGTTTGCTGGTCCATGTCGGCAGTGAGTTGTGCCGCACAACCTGGCTGCTTACTATTCATTTTTGTCGTTTGATCGAGAATGAGAGATCGCAGTGGTGAGATCACTACCGTCACTCCAGACGAGACCATTGCGGGCAGTTGATAGCACAAGCTCTTGCCACCTCCCGTTGGCATCAATACAAACACATCATGCCCAAGAAGCGCGGCATTGATTGCTTCCAGCTGGTTAGTGCGAAATTCCTTTAGACCAAAAACATTAAAGAAGACCGTATACATCTCTTTTGAATGAGGTAGACTTTTTCCCTTCAACTGTTGATCATTGCCGTCATTTTGATAAAGTCCAAAAAAGCCAGTGCCAGAAGAAGTTTTGCCATCGTCGACGTCAACGTTCACACTACGGTTGAGATCGAGTTGCATGACCTCAGCATCATTGCATAGAGCTTGATTGAGCATCTTCTCTCCAGAGATGGTCGATTTCTGCGTACTTGCTAAGCTTATTGCATCTTCATTGTCTTGAGCATCTTCCCAGTCCCAGTCCTCCATCTCGACATCGTCCAGATCAATTGTGGTTTGTGTTTTGCCAGACGATATAGGATAGCTAGCAGGTGGCTTCGAGTCTAGCTCCGACTCCCCTTCCGACAGTGTGATCACTTCATCAAAGTCATCTATTGGCTTGAATGGTTTATCGAATCGTTGATTGATCGTGGGTGGATCGCTCTCACTAACCATTTGGTCAAAGTTATCTTCAATCACTGGAAAAGATCCCGAGTCATCAATAGCACCAAACTCTTCTAGGTAACTCCTCGAAGCTATCTGAACTCTGTTCCCTGGTTCATCGTTTATCTTTGGCTTGAGAGGACTCTTGACAAAGTAATCTGTGATGCGACTGCCAGATACTGGAGGAATCTTGAGTGGTGTGGACTTGTTGTCTCGACGCTTGCTTGGAGGTTGGTACTTCTCTTCAAGTCCTTCAAGAGTGCTGTTGGCCGAGCAAAACTCATCCTCCATGACTAGATTACTTGTGTTCATTCCAAACGTTGGCTTGTTTCGGATTTGATTCAGCACTTGTTGACGGCTTTTCAACAATTGCGATACATTCGATGGTAGGTTAGACATTGATTCCACCAGATTACAAATCTGTGTCATAAGATTGTAGTTCTGCTCGACTAGTTCCGCTTGACTGGAAGACTTTGGCAGTTTAGAAGAGTAGATTACTGGACTCGATACAATATTTGAGAGATCACAATTTTTCTGTGGATTTTTAAATCAGTAGTTTAGTGAGTAAAGTGCAATGAGATGTAATGCAAAAACATACCAGTGCTTTATGAGGTACAGAAGACGAAGTTGAAGTTCGAGTAGATGGCTTGATAGAAAGCTCAGTCATAGTGCCCCCACTCTCATCATCATCATCCTCAATCACGAAAGGTCGTTTCCTAGCTGTGTTGCGCACTGGTCGTATGGGTGAGCTATCACTCAATTCGATCGTATTCGGTGTTTGATCAGATGCGGGAGTTAATACCGGCAGCGCATCATTTCTCTGATTCCTAGGCAAAAACGGTGTCGACTCCACTATCTTAACATTTTCATTTTGCTTATTCTTCCAATTAGTACTGCTGTTGTAAGTATTGACATTTGGTCTAGTAGATTGCATTGCAGCAAGGTTAGACTCGAATCGCATCGCTTCTTCATGCATTTCGAGAACAGCATCCAATTCATCGTCATCGTTAGAAATGGAAGGCACGGGACGCCTAAGTTCAGCTCCACCACCATCTTGCACCCAAGAGGGCATATTATTATTGCGATCGCCTGAAGTGGAGATTGGCACCGAACTAGATGAGGCACCGCCACTATCGACCTGAAAAGGAACATCTCCAGGTGTGGATGTTGCCGAAGATTGAGGTAAAACCACCCGAAACACGGCATCGTATTTGCCATTTGCTTCGCGGTATCGCTTCTTGTAACGATCAAAGCATTGTTTGAAATTGTTGTTTGGTGCTTGGCAAGTCATTTTTGATATTAAAACAATTTTAACATCTAAAGTGAATAAATAAAAACAATTATTGTAACAACAATAAATAAACAACACGGCAAATCATTGAATACATATGATCAAAGTCCTTGTCGCTGTTGCTGAGAGCCAACAGTTGCTCTAATTTAGAACTTCTATAAAGTCTTTAGGCAGTGAATATCAGAAAATCCAAATTACGAAAAATTCTGTGGTCAACCCATCGCAAAACAATAGTCCAAAAAAGTTAAGTAGTAAGTTGATGGCGCGAAAATTGACTGTCAAACTTATCTAAGCAGACATTGCATAATCAAGACAACACACCAAACAAAACGGTTGAAAGAAAGGCGCCAACACAGTGTGCGCAGACAGACCACTGCCAAAACAGACGAGAGTCACTTGACGCATGCGTGTCGCCTCTTTTACACGGTGCAAGTTTTTATTTATCAATTTGATTGTTTTGAAACTATCTATTTTAAAAATTTAACTAAATATTATTAAATAGTTCTTTTTTAAAATTTATTTATCACAAAAAATTATTAAAATTTAAAATAACAACCAATTTAAAATAAAAATTAATTTTGATTAACTTAAAAATATAAAATACTTTCTTTCTATTAACCTGTTGCAATACATCATGTCCATCGAAAACTGATATTCTGCTACACTCAAGAAACGGCCAAAAACGTTTTTTACCTTCTGCAGTGCAAAGTGGTTTTTTTGAAATATGGTCAGAGGTAAAGCGTGTGCCAGCTCTATGGCGATTTATAATGGAAGTCTTTTCTTGCTTTAAAGCTCCTGCTTTACCTCTGACCACATCTCAAAAAAGACCACTTTGCACTGCCAAAGGTAAAATACATTTTTGATTGTTTCTTGAGTGTTGCCTGTATTTAAAACTTGTGGCAATACTTTAATGACAATAGATTAACAAATCATTTATCTCAATCTGCATTGTTTTTAATTTAATTTTTGCTATTTTTCTAGTAGATAAATTCTCAGAAACACAAAATTGAGAGCTAGAAAGTTAAAGTTATTGTCTATGATACCAATCTAAACGAAAATAGTATCCAATCATTTTAATCAAAGCCAAATAATACAACCAGCTATTCTAATCTTTGTGTTAATAAAAATTTACTTTCAAATTTAAACTTTTCAAATTCTTTTATTTCTCTCTTATTTAGTTCAAACTTTTGTGAATGTCACCATTTCTTGTTCAAAACACTTTCAATGGTACAATTGTCTCTCTCTCACTCTCCCGTTTCTTTCTTTCGGTTTTCTTCAAACAAAATTAGATCTTTCTTTAGCAACAAGCAACTACCAGTATAACAGTGGGCAATTTTCAATTTTGTTGTTTGTTTTCACATTTCTGTTTTGATTCCCATCTCTCCCTCTATCTCTTCTCTATTGTTTATTTGTTTTATTGTTTCTCTGTGAATTGATTTTAATTTTATATATATTGAATTCATTAACGATCATTTTTATTATTTTATGTATTTATGTATGCTCGAGCGCTATTTTTAATTTTAAATTTAAATTTACAACCAACCCAAGAGTTGATTTATTGGATGTGAGTTATATATATATGATGATGATTCAACAATCAATTATTACACGGTTTGACTCGGTGACAGGTGTCGACTTTCAATTGCCCGCTTAGAGGGGTGGATCAAAGGAACATAAACAAAAGAGAATGTGCGCACACATCATCATCATCATCCTTTATGACTAATTAAGTCTTGCGGGTATTTATATATCGACCAGTCACTGGGGAATGTCTATCCAAATGCCTATCGAGGTGTACTAATAACTCTCACTTGATTTTATTTAACTCTCTCTCTCTCTCTCTCTCTCTCTCTCTCTTTCTCTCTCTCTCTCTCTCTCTCTCTCTCTCTCTCTCTCTTTTTTTCTCTCTCTCTCTCTCTCTCTTTCTTTCTCTCTCTCTCTCTCTCTCTCTCTCTCTTTCTCTTTTTTTCTCTCTCTCTCTTTTTCTCTCTCTCTCTTCCTTCCTTTCTCTCTTTCTCTTCCTTTCTCTCTCTCTCTCTCTCCC
>WURS02155380.1:0-46321 GCA_011762765.2 Rhinocypha anisoptera
TTGTTCTTATTGGTATAGATTAACTCTAAATGATTCATAAAATGGTGTTGTGAAAAAAATTTATTTGCAATCCAACCTAACCTCAATAGTTTCGGACAGTGAGACATGAATGGGCTGTCTTAAGTTTGGACAGATCGCCACTACGCATGCGCAAGAGTCATGTTGTTTGCACAATCAACAACAATCACCAGCGTCAAAATAGCGGCTAACGAGGAGCTCGCTATAGCAGTGATTCACTGGCAGTGAACCATGCACCTATTTTGACGATAGTGACAGTTGAACGCGCTCTAAAACATTATGACTCTGGCGCATGCGTAGTCGTGATCTGTTCAAACTTTAGACAGCTCGTCCGTATCTGACACCTTCTCGGTAGCGCTTAAAATCAGCATGTACAAGCTACAGTGATGGCACAGGCAGAGGCACATTGTTGGGTGCCGGGTAGCCGCCGTGACGGCACAACAATGTGCTTAGTAATAGCTGCCCGGATCCCATTGTGCCCCTCACCCGCTCTCCCCTCGCCTCGACCAGTGTCGGCTTGGCCACCAGCGTACACCAGTGGTCCACTCCCACCATCTAAGGGCCTAGGAGGAAGAATCACACATAGCTTCCCACAGTTATCATCAACACAACACTAGCTTGTCGACGTGATCCAAGACACTCCTCACTTTTATTGCGTTTGACACTCTTTTTTTATTATTTTTAAATTGAAAGCTTGCCTTCAATGAGTAGTGTTGTGCTACTTGTCTCGATCCATTCAAGGTTGTGCGCTTGTCTGTCCAACTTGATTGACCAAGCATTGTGATGGTATGTTTGGGGTGTGTGTGATTGATTGTGACAGTGCCATATTCTGCTTGAGCTTTTTCCAGCTGCCCCTCGCACTGATGATATCGTTTGCTTCCTCTTCACTACTTCTAATACGTTTGGCATCAATTGTCATGCTGCATTTTACTCAAACCATTGGGTTCCTTCTTCATCTATTGCACAATTTGACTGATTGAAGGCTGATTATCATTAGCTTGAAAAAGACATGTGCGTGTGTGTATATGTGTGTGCATGAGTAAAAGAGAAGATAAAGAGGGCATGTGTGCAGACTACACAGTCAAGTGGTAGTAGTTTTTATTTTAGACTCAATTCATATCACAAGGCAATAGACCAAGTTTCTCTCACAGAGTTTCTTCATGGATACTTAATCAGGGTGGCATTCTTTATGAAGTAAGACTGCAAGTTTGATTCTAAACCTTAGAATGGAAAGATTCTCTGGCGGAGTACTCCTAGAGAGTAGTGCCACTGGCTGGTACACCACGTACACCCGCGGAATACTTTGCGAAATGATCCTGGTCGGAAAGAGAACGAGCGGGTATTATTCGCGGGACCACTGCACCGAGTGACGGTTATTATTGTCGTCACGTCTTATCTCAGGCCCCCAAAGTAGTGATGACTCTTTTCGTTTCATTCTCTGTTTTGGTTTGCTATATAGAAGTTGAAGAATTTGCTGGCTGTGTCGGATTCTGGCGGGTGCCACTAGCACTTCTGCCTGGGCACTGCTCTAGTGCAGGCTCTGTTTATGTATGTGCCCCTCTATCCCGCCCTCTTTTCTCTCTCTTTCTCTCAGCTTGATTCTTGGCTTCAGTTCGAGGCTAGCCAAGTGGCCTCTCGACCTATCTCATAGCATTATCAATTTGCCACTTTTATTTCACCGCTTTCACTCATGTCGGATGCAAAGTTTAGTAATAATGTTTATTGTTAATTCTCTTTCTTAGATTGTTGACAGCGCTGAATGGGCACTTTGAGTTTATTCTTGATACTTTTATAGCCCGCGCAAGTTGAGCCATGTCTTCAGGTTCTTCAAAAGCTTCGAGTGGCGCGCCGGGCGTTGCGGCATCGCCTTCGTGTTTCAAGCACTCGAATTCGTATCGCTACAGTCATCGGTATCCTCCAAGGTCTTCCAGCAGCAAACCTTTGGTTGGGATGCCAAGTGGGGTCTATGAGCACCATCACCACCACCATCATCACTATAAAGTGAACTCGGCCAATCGACTCTCAGGCAAACCAGTGAACAAGGCTGAGTCCGGCTTGGCGCACACCAACCACCGGCTACCCAACTCAGCTGCACCACCGTCTGCATCACCGCCTAAGATGGAAAGCGCATCACTGAGTGGCAATAGCATCAATACTTCCAGTTCTCAGGTGTCTCAAGAAAAGTCAGCACTAAGTGCTCAGGCACCAGGAAAACCTTCAGCAGTGAATGGCAGTGGTACCTCGTCCACTTCGCCGTCCGAGGTCAAGCCGTCCGAGACAGATAGTTCACTAGCAAACACATTCGAGTCTTCGCTCACATTGAGTCCTTCCAATACCTCGAAACAGCCCTCGCCAGTGGGCACAACTGGCGCTAGCAATACTACTGTGACTACCATTGTGACCTCAGCTGCAAACAGTTTTTCCGAATCTTCCACTGTGGGCAAAGAAAGCAATAATACTGCGGAGCTGGTGAACCATGTGGAGAGCAGAGCGACCACGACAACTAACACTGCTAGTGATTGCTCGAAGCCGCAAAGCGTGCCCAAGCACGGTACTCCCGTGCCCAATCGAGTGTTTGTCGGAGGAATTCCTCTTGATGTAAGTGTGTTTGTGTGCGGTATTGATTGAGACTTAATTAGTATGGTGCTAACTAACGATTCGATCAATAGGCCAGTGAACATGATGTACGACAATTGTTTGCTCAATACGGAACAATACATTCGGTGAAGATCATCACCGACCGTGCAGGCGTCTCCAAAGGGTAATTTATATCTATGGTGCTTCTCATCGATCGATAACTATTCTTATCCTCACACAGCTATGGCTTTGTTACCTATGACAGAGAAGAAGATGCACAGAAGGTGATTAAAGAAGCCGACAATTTGATTATCAAGAGTCGCAAGTTGAACGTTTCTACAGCTGTGATGAAGCACCTACAAAACTCATATGGTGAGACCCGGTGATAGTGATATATGCTAAACTCATTTTATGAAATTACCTAGCAGATTCTCGCTATGTACACGGAAGCTCGATTGTGTACTCACAGATGCCTTATGGCAACACTTCTACACTGAGTCAGCTTTACGACAACTTTCACGGCGTATGCCCAGCAGAAGGGTTGCCCTTCTATCAGATTGCTGGCATAAACGGTCATTTCGTGTCCAACTGTCCCTCGGTGATGTCACCTTCAGCCTCGTCGCAGTTTATGGCTCAAACCGCGGCGGCATTTTCCTCGCCATATCAAAATGCCACAAACTACATTTATCCAAGTGGTGTGCCGCAGTTGTCGGCACAGCATTCCTTGTATCACACTTCGGGCCAGTCACCTGGGCAGCATTTGCTGTCGGGCACTTCGCTCTCCTCGCCTCCGCATGCATTTCAGTATTCATCCTCTGCGCTCAATCCACCGAGTGGTGCAAATTCAAATACTTCGGCAATGTCTTCAATTCGTTACCCTCTGCCCTCGGCTAATAACAACACTTCAACTCAATCGCCACAGGTAGTTTGTACTTCCACTGCAGTAACTCAGTATTCACGTTATCATTTATATAGATTAACTTGAACGGACTCAGTAGCCAGCAGCAATATTCGTATCAGTTTTCGACAACTGCTTCGCCTGGCATGAGCCACGGCTCAATGCCCCACTTGGCCACTGCCATGCAGCTAAGCCCACAAACACATCTAGCCTCGATGCACCCTCTCAGCTCTGTGCCCGAGTTGACTAATCCAGCGGCAAGCACTAGTCTGGCTTCAGGTGCCACCAACTCGCAACTGAGCGCGGCTTTGCTGCATCATCATCATCATGGTGGCACACAACAATCTAACTCGATCTACACTACCTACCCCTCGAACATGGCAGTCGCACACCCGCTAACCACTAGTGCTGCCCAAATGAGTTGTATGCAAAACATGCACTGGAAAAAGGCGTTATGGGTTTCAGAGAATGGACTAGCTGAAACTCATAATGCCTCTATGAATGTCAAGGGTCTAGATTCCAATATGGAACTAATGGAAAGTGTGATGATGAATTCTGCAGCTATGAACGCGACTGGTGCTAATTCCACTGCATCTGCTTTGCCACAACTTCACTCGGGGTATTTACCTCACGTGATGGAGGTGCTTTGGCCTTCGCATGTACCCAACGCTACTGCCTACTGTTCTGGCAACTCGGCGATGCAACTGAACACTATATCAGCTCCTGTCTCCAACTCAAACTATGTTTCATCTAGCGGATACAATGAAAACAACTCCAAGGGTTATTATTCGAGTTCCATTCGGCACACTAGCAACGCCAATGTATCGAACAATACTGGTACCAGCTACTCCTACTCCAAATCACCTCAAAGCAGTTCAGGTATTGCAAATAGTACGGGAACCCAGGTCAATAGTCAGACCCAGTCAAGTTGTAGTGTGTCTACTGCCACTAATACTGGCGGGGTGACCACTGGCAACTCGTTGGGCGGCGATTCGATGAGCACTTCTTCCAAGGAGAGAGGGCAACCCAATTCTTGTGCAACAGTTTCGTATAACAATACTCCCTCTAGGAGTATCCCTCCAGAGCCACGTAATGCGATGAAATCTACTTCTCAAAACTCGACGCATTGCTCACTTTCATCGCAATACGAGGAAAGTGTTGAGTTGCCCCGAGGAGTCAATTCGCGCAAGAATAACCCTAGTCACAAGAAGATGTACAACGGTAACAGTAGCTGCAGTTTGTCTAACAAAACTAAACTAGTGAACGGACACGTTAGCGGCAATAGCACCAACACTCGTTATCACAACTCAGTAGACTCGAATACGGCAGACTCGAGTAGTTCAGACTCGAAGCAGCACTACAGCAAGCCGCAGTATTGCGGGCCCTCGAGCAGTGTAGTGAACTCGCGACCTAGTGGATGTACAAGCTCGACTAGTGGCAACGGTGTCAACAGCTTCCGTACCAAGACTGTCAACGGAGTGAAGATCTACGCATTGGTAGATGAGCCAGTGGCGATGGTAGACGGGGCGGGCGTTGTCATCCCTTACAATGCTTGACTCTACCACCACCTCTCTTCCACTTACATTCCACTCGACTTTCTTGGTCCATCCATGTTGAACACTGTGGTTTTTTGTTGTTTATTGTTATGTATTATGATTCCATTAGTTGTTTTGTTTTTAAAAGACCGAGAGGTGAGCACATCCATCTTGCTTGACCTCTTAAACTAGTCACGAGCCTAGAATTCTCTTTGTTCTCCCATTTATGTACTTGTTAAGTTTTCGTTTATCGTTATCGCCACGAAGAGGATGAGCTAGAAGAGAACTCTTTGATTTGCCAATCGGAAGCTCTCTCCACAGTTTGTTCTGCCAAGTATTCGACTCTGCCAGCATCTACTTAAGTGCTAAATACTAGACCCGACTGGAGCAGGCATGGTTGCCCTTAGTCTCACTTCGTTGTGATACGCCAGTCTCGCCGTGCCAGCATGGGTCGTTGGACGGAGATGACCATCACCATATTTCAGTGATTAGACTCCACTTACCAACCGTTCACACACTCAACTCGTGCCTTCTTTTTACATACTGGATCACTAGACTTTTTTATGCTCTTTACTCGCTATACTATTTTGTTGTAACCAGAAAAACGTTGCACCCCGATCCATCTTGTTTATAATATTGTTCACTTTTGGATGCTACTTTTTTAGAGCCATTTACCAAACACAAGTCTTGATAGTCAAGCAGTGATAGTCGTTGCAGTCTGGACCAGAACTAGTTCCACTCGATCCAATCGACCTGACAAACCTAGCCCTGTGTACGATGAACATGTGATATTGAATGGTGAACCTTACTCACTGACACACCCGTCACCCTCAAGTATCTCTAATCGCCCAACGCAAACGGTGCCAAGCGAGCCAACTCAGCGAGCAGCGCGTTCAGTGCACAGAAACAGCCCCCCACTCAGTCTGTGCTCAAGCCAAACCCTTCGCTGACATGGCCTCGCGAATCGATCTTACCAAATTCACTCGATGTGATCTCATCAGACATGCTACATAGCATCTTTCTTGCAGACATCGCGCATTTTAACCAAATTTTGTCAACTTATTATTCTCTTTCATTTGTAGTTCCAACTCAACAATTGGCATTTTATATTGCTATTAAGGTCGAGACTGATACGCAAACCATTAAAGACATAATATTACAAACATATATTTATAAGGTATCGATATGTTCTGGTTAGAGTACAAGTATTTTGCCTGGGTTTAGCAGATTCTTAGGATCAATGGTTCGCTTGATTCGGCGCATCACATCTAACGAGACTGGATCGAATTCTTTCTCCAAATGCTTTTGCTTACCCCGTCCAATACCCTGGTAGTATACCAGATGGCTTTGAAATAATCATCAACTCTGTTATCGTTTACTTACGTGTTCTCCAGTGCAAGTGCCTCCGAGCCGAATAGCATCCCTAGAGAGAAAAAGGTCGAATTAGACTCGTAATCCCGTCAGTGTCGCCTTACTCAGCAATTTTTTCGGTGACGAGAAAGACTCGCTTCTTTTCATCGTGGTCGTTGTCGTCGTAAGTGATTACCGAATGAAAGTTGCCGTCGCCCACGTGTCCGAATGAGAAGCCTGGAGAGAATGGGTGAGTGGTTGCAAAGAAAAAGTGATGGGCATGATGTGACATACCGTTGAGTCGGTATTGCTCGAGGTACTGTCGCATGGTGCGGATAATGTCAGTGAGTCGGGAGATGGGCACACACACGTCGGTGATGAGTGCTCGGTGGCCGGGTCGAGTGTTTCGACACGCATAGTACAGTTCGTGGCGAGCCTTCCACAGACGTGAACGTTCCTCGTTGCGAGTCGAGTGCTTGAAGTCGATGCCTCCGTTTTCCATCACGATCTGTTCGGTGAGTTCTACTAGTGGAGTGATGTCTGCTTGACTACCTGAGATCTCCATGAACAGTGATGGCTTAACTGGTAGGTTCACCTTGCTGTAATTGTTGGCGGCTTGCATGGACAGATCGTCGAGATACTCGATGCGCGTCAGTGGAATGCTGTTCTGCAGTAATTGGATCACAGTGTTGATGGTGGCATCGTTTTCCTCAAAGTGACACACACAGATGCACGTCTTTAGTGAATTTAGTGGACTTTAGTGAATTTAACTTTCATCACAGTATGCACACTTTACCGTCTCGGGAATAGGATAAAGCCGGAGGGTGACCTTGGTGATGGTACCTAGCACACCCTCACTGCCTACGAAGAGTTGAGTGAGATTGAAACCAGCCGCAGACTTGCTGTCACACGCAATTTTAAGTTGACAATTGCTAGTCGAAAGAAACTCACTTACCGAGGTCTCGCCTTGGTGCCTGCCGTATGCATTATCTCGCCCGATGGCAACACCACTTCGAGGTTTAGCACGTTCTCTTTCATTGTGCCATAATAGACCGCGTTTGTTCCCGAAGCATTTGTCGAAGACATTCCACCGAGACTGGCCGATGCACCCGGATCTGTAAATTACACCTATCATTATAAGAGCACCAAAGAGCTGACTAATAGTGAATCACCAGTAAAACTTACCAACGGGGAAGAAGAGTCCAGTGCCGGCAAGGTGCTGGTTGAGCTCACGCCAAGTGACACCTGCCTCGACAGTGCAGTCAAAGTCCTCGTGGTTGACCTCGCTCACCTGGTTCATCCTGGTCAGGGCAATGCACACACCTCCCTTTAAGGCATTGACACCTCCCTCCAAACCAGTGCCCGTTCCAAATGGGGTCATCGATACGTTCTTCTCATAGCATAGCTTCGAGATTTGACTGACTTGCTCGGTGCAACTTGGCCACACCACCAAGTCAGACGGAATAGCACTTGAACAGAGGAACTTTACTACAACTCATATTTCTCTTTCACACTACTCACCTGAAGTGTCCTTCGTCGCGACCGTGCTGTTCGCGTACTTGTTCCGAGATGCTCACATTTTCTTGGCCCACAATTTGGCATAATGATTGGAATAGCTCGCCAGCAGTAGTCTGTCAAAAATCAGCTGATAATTATATTTCTACATCGTACGTCAATATTTCTTTTGCCTTACATTTGCAGCAGTGGCGAGTGATGCAAATTGTAACCAATCAACAATCGGTTGATTCCGAGTGAGTGAAAATTTGAAAGATTGACTTGCAATGCGAAAAACAGCACTCCGGAGGAACATGATGAATCGTCTGACAACTCTGAAGCGTCAACAAGACAAGACGTCTAGAAGTGACGATATCTTGGCTCACTTATTTATAGCAGGCTATATAGAGTAATGATGTCATAAACATCTACCAATCGGTAAGCACTAAACAACAAAGAATCGACAATTCACGTGATAGGCGCAATAGACCCAAAGGAAACAACTGGCTTGAAGGCCAAACCATACGGAGCGTATGAGCCACGGTGAAGTATAGTAAAGCTCCACCTTGGAGGCGTCAATGCTTTCTAATCAGTTATCTCACCACTCTTTCTACTATCAGTATTGACGTTTGGGAGAATATCAAATCCATCAGTGATTGATAACAAACCAACTTGCTTACATTCAACATTCAAAGGACCTCTAATGCCACTATAATGTTGAGTGTGTTTGTAAAACAATTTATAGATATTATTTGTGTCTTGAATTGAATGACTAATATTCTATACAAATATTGATAGAAAAGCAAAATTATACAGCATTTATGAGGTGAAAGAGGGGCGTGACAGAAGCACGAGTCGAGGGGTAAATGTATCAGAAGTGAATGAGTCGAGCATCATTAGGACTCTGTTCTTGTGGACAGTAGGGACACTTGAGCTTGGTTGTGGAAGCGAGTTTGAGTAATGCATCGCGCGAGATGACATGGCCACACTGTAATCGCATAGGTGGGTTCGAGTCGTTGCTCTGCTGGCGAAGAATGGGACAGGCAAACACTGAATGATAGTGGCACTTGCGCGTCACATCGATCTCAATGGGAAGTTCCTCGCGCGAGGTCCACACGTCGGTGTTGCCTAGTGAGATTGCTTGCTGAATGTTGATCAGTGCTGGCAGTGCAATGCTGCCCGCGTTAAAGGTCACCGAGAGTGGACTGTCGACCGACACCTCGAGCAGCGTACACGCCTCCTTGGTGAAAGTGTTGCAAATCTCGGTCCAATTGGTGGCGTCCAGCAAGTGCTTGTAGGGCGAGTTCTCGATGCCTGACCTGGCATAGATCAGTGAACCCATCAGTACTTGCACCTCGGCCGAATGCTTCGGTCCGAATTGAGCCAAATGCGTGCGTGAGTAGTTGATTAACGTATTCCAGTCGGCATTACCGCGAAGCATCTCGATAAACTGTAAACGATGGAGCTTAAACTCAAAGTTGCTTCCAATTTTAGCTAACGCTTCACGATTGTCGTCGGCCCACTCCAACGCGGGTTCTAAATTGCGATTCTTTAGAGCATCTAACAAGGTTAAAATGAATTTAATCATATATCCGCGCAATGCATGTATACCAGTCAACTAACCGAGTATCTTATTCATCTGAAGATAAGGAGTTTTGTCTTTTGAATCGATATCAAGCTTGGCATCTTGGATTAATTTCTCCGCAATGTCTGATCGTCCTTGGCGTAAAAAGTGCTCCACAATAACTTTGTTCAGTAACTGTGGGTTTTCTTTCTCCTGAAACAAAGATTTGTTGCCGGCCCAAAAATAGTCGGTCACAAAGTTTCTGTCGATTTGTTTTCCAATGCGAGACACCGACTGGTGCATCTCGCGATGCTGTACTGAAAGCAGACTCAGTGTGTTCTTGCACTTTCGCACCACATTGTCGATCAAAAGATCACGCTGTATGTCGGTCAACTCACTGCCTGGAGCTGGGAGACATATTGAAATGAGTGCAAAATTCAAGTTTAAAATTCTTACCAGTCAACACTGCCAAATCACGTTGGTAGTTTTCAATGTGAGGAATGAGATCACACAAAGCTTGAACACCATGCTTGTTGAAATCCTTAAACTTGCTGATCAGCCGATCAAGCTCTTTCTCCACGTTCTCCATGTAAGCAAGGCTCATACCGTTTGGGGTGAGGGTGACCAGTCGGTCCAAATATAACTCGGTGGATCACTAAAGCTCGATGAGCCAAGTGAGCCAATGCAACCAAAACAAAGACGCAGACGAGCCACTCTGTACAGATGAGTTTGCACAACACAAACACAAACAGTGCACTGGGCCCTCCACCTATGACGGTACGCATTTTTCGATTCTCTACCGTCAGTCTGCGAGTTTACAACTCTTGTCAAACGGAAAATATCTAACTCATGGAAATTTATTTTATTGTAAATTTTTTAATGTAAGGATTTATCCCAAAATTTTATTTATATTGTTGAAATTAAATTAATTTAATTGCAACTATATAAGAAATTAAGAATTCTACTTAGTCAGTGCATTCAATCTTATATTTTCTTTATTTACATTTTTTCATTTCCATAGAATTTTGAATTTGTATAATTTATTTAATTAAAATATAGCATATGCAAATATATATTTATTTTTTTATAAATATATTTACGGTTTAATCAATATTATATTAACTTTCTCTACTTTGATTTTTTTGTTCTTACAATGTTACTGCATTTATATTTTGTTGTTGTATCCTTAGTGGTGCATCCATAATAATTTTAACATTTTTTGTTTATACACATGTTTTAGGTTTAAAGGAGAGCCAGCGTTAAACGGTGTCAAACTTGACAATTAATCACATGGAAGCAGACTAATTCCACATAAATGTTGAGAAATATTGTTGTAAAAAGCAAGATTTGTTGCTTCAACTTTGGAATTTGATTTCAATTTGAATGCATAACAGTCAAGATAATGACGGAAAACAAAAAATAATAAAAATAGTTTTCTATTGCAACTTTATTATTAAAAACAATTGTAATATAACGTAAAACGATTATGTTGCACTACAACATTATTATTGCGTTAATTAATTGCGTCGAATCTGGTTGGCAATCCAATCGCGATAACTGGAGACTCGGGTAAAAACGGCAGCGTAGCCAGGAGCGATGCAAGTTCTGGTTGTCCACGAGGTGACTCCCACCTGTGTCCATTCGCCATTGTTAAGACGACACTGCACTGGTCCACCAGAATCGCCGTTGCACACTCCTTTGGGAGTTTTGAGATCACCCACACAAACGTGGTTGGCGGTGACAGGCCATCCTACACCTGCCCAGACACGTGCACACTGGTTTGAGTCTAGCAAGGGCTGGGTTAGCTTTTGTAGCACATCGGTTATCACGCGACCTGTTCAATAGAATGAGTTTTTAAGTACAAGTTGTGATCTTTGCATGCGTTTACCCTTATCTCCACGCCCGTAGCCACTGACCACACACTGCAGTCCGGTGCGAATCACAAAACTCTGGTCTGCCAGACAAACAGGCTTAATATGGCTATCCCGTCCTTGCAGGTCAACTGGTCGTTCCAACTTGATGAGTGCTATGTCGTTCAATTGGTTCTGTGAGTTGTAGCGTTCGTGCACAATCACCTGAAACCAATGTGGATAGAGAAAATAGGTTGAATCGAACCAAACCAACCGACCTTGCTGACAGGAAACTCGCGCTCATTGGACTCCTTGATGCGGAGGTTATGTTCGCCGAGCACTATTTTCCAGTTCCAGGGCGAGCGACCACGACTGAAACAGTGAGCGGCAGTGAGCACCCACTGTTGATCAATCAAAGTTCCTCCACACACGTGACTGTTCAGGTAACGCATCTGCAACGAAGCTTGGTGCGGAAATTCCATTGGTCTCGCGTCTTGTCCACCAAAGATGCGTTCCATGCTGAGACGAGGACTTGAGTTGCATGATCGCAGCTCACCTGCAAGCTCGGAGTGAGATCATTGAAGGGTTATTTTATGAATCAATAATACCATTGGTGCTATAGAACAGAGCAGCGAAACACAGCAAACCGAGAAACGAAATGGTGTTCATGATTATTGACCACAAGTGCGATCAACACCAGTTCATACTATGGCCAGAATTACATCGTTTAAATAGGCAAAATGCACCAAGTGGGAAATATATGGTTATTTCAAAATATCCGGGAAGTCATCCCATGTGCTCTCATTGGCAAGGCATCAAAGGATTGATGTTAATTGGTGTACTATCGGGAGTTGTGAAATGTCTAATCCGAAGTGATGAAACATATTTTTCCATTTATTGTTTTTAATTAAATCATCACATTTTTTGTATTATGGAAACTGTTAAAATCTTCAATATCACTAATAGTGATTCACTATTATTGATTCATATAAGTCAATAATGAAAACTATTTTTAACTAGATGGTGTAGTAAATCAATCATGTGACATCTCTAAAGTATTAGTGCTTGTAATTGATAATTTCACGATGGCGTCATTGTGATGGCATGCAAACTGTACCAAAAGAGGTGAAAACTTTTAAAACGCCAAGGCGTTCAAGGTTGCTTTGCAACTTCATCTAAAATAAATAATAGTATTTAAATATGCAGTTAAAGCAACCTAATAGTATAAAGTATAAAAATATGCTTCATGTAAAACAGCTAAATAGTTAAATAAAGAAGATAATAAATGATAAAAAAATATAGCGATAGTATCGATTGTGTGGTTGTCTTAATGCCATGTGATTGAGTGTGGTTCATGTGTAAGTGAGTGTGTAGCTCTTCACTCATCTCTCCCGTCGTTACTCAAGCCTCAAGAAAATGAATCAAGAGATTGAAATTCGACAGTTCAAAGACTTTTTCCTCAACTACAACAAACTGGCTGAAATGTGCTTCATGGACTGCATTCACGATTTTAGCTTTCGGGAAGTGTCGAAGCGCGAGGAAAGCTGCACTGAAAACTGTTTCGACAAGTTTCTCAAGCTCAACAGTCGTATCGGTCAACGCTTTCAGGAGATCCAGCTCTCGCAGCATGACAAGCAAATGCAGCAAATGCCCCAGCAGTAGTAGTCTTGACGGGGAGGACCCATCAAGACAACACCCACAACCACCATCACCGATTTCACTGCTATTTACTGCATGTGTGCATACGCAATCCATCACTGTATTTTTCAATGTTGTGTTTACAATAGTCTATTAGCGATGTATAAAGGTTTTTTGTATGTCTATATCAAGTCAGTGTTGTCACCGCGTTAGAGCTGAATCGAGGTTAACGAGATATTGTCCAAACAAATAGTGAAGCATGAGAGTGTGGTATTGTGGCTGCGTGGTACGGCACGCGATGGCGACACCATCACCTACACTTCGATTTGTGTTTAATTTTCATTTTTATTACAAATTTGATAAGTTAACAGCGACATTGTCCTCCATTGTAGAGTTGCTTTGCACTACTCCCTGAAGAATGGTGCAGTCAAGGATATAGTGGAGATGGCAACACTTACACGGTGCAGTGCACCAGCACGAGGACACCTCTACACAAGGGAATATTTCTTCCCTAGTTTTTCCCGCGAGTTGGTTCGGCGGCCACAGTTGTTGGTCACCGATATGTGGTAGTCAGAATGAAATGTCAAAGTGCATTGTTGCCATCGATTGGAGAGTGAAGAGTGCACCGATAACCAACAGTGTCGGAGATTGTAAGCCGAAGAGCGCTAATTGCCCGCGACCAGTCAATTAAGCTATTGTGGAGTGAGGAATTCTCGGGAAATGGCCCGGTCAGCGTACTGGGACTTCATCTACCTGTTCGAGCCACGCCAATCAGTCACTCTAAACGCAGATATGTTGCAATGGTGTGTGCAATGGCATTCAACCAGCTGACTACGAGTAAGAGAGAGAGAGAGATGGTGAATGAAACTGGTTGCTCATTCACTTTGGTGGGGGGTGACGCGCGCTGGTGGCGTAACCAACGCCGTTGGCGAAAGTGCCCAACTACTTCAGTATGTGATGAACACTTTCACTGCTTCCCTCTGCTGATTCTCTCTCTCTCTCTCTCTCTCTCTCTCTCCCACACGCGCCATCATCTTAAATCTCTCTTGAGTTTGTTCGACATCCACAATGAATACGCGTGGTGACAGGAAACCAGCTTAAATTCCCTTCACGCCACTTACAGTGGCATTACACGTTTTTCTTGTCTCTTCCAGTGAAAAGTAAAGCATTCATAAGATGTTCAATTTGTGCGAAACAAAAATGTAACATTGTGAAAGATAAGACTTTGTCTAGTATATAACAGTCCAAGTACCGCACATAGTCATCTGGCAAATTTGTGCAGACTAACTTGATGACCTCAGTTGCCGGGAATTTTTTCTCCCTCCGTCGAAACCACTTGTGTGAATGAAAAAAATAAATATAAATAAAAACATTTTTCCTAATCAAACAAATCAATTTAGACAAACAAACAAGTGGAACGCATTGCGCGAGCTTATGGGATATTTCGGGATACTTACAACTTTTAGTTAAGATACGCTTAAATGATAAAAGCATAAAGTATCGAAATTAAGTGTGGTCGCCTCTCGTTTCTAAATAAAAAAAAGACCTGTTTGAAATTTTGATGTGCAAACTTGGTTTAGTTCATCATCTTATTTTGTGACATTCTAAAAACTGTGGAGAATCGAGGAGAAGGGTGCAATTTGGTACACACTGTGTGTGGAGCAGTGGGCGGAGAATTTAGCTTAGGACCCGAGTAGCTCTGGCAATGCGCGGCATGGCGGTGCGGGTTGGCTCGTTTTGCACTGACAGAGAGAGAGAGAGAGAGAGATAAAGAGGGAGAGTGATGAAGAGAGGAATAAGGGAGAGCAAGCACAACGACTGGGCTGGCAGGCGCGCAGTGGCAGTCAGTTGGCTCAGTCACCTTGGCGTGAATGAACGAGCCCGCGCGCTCGTCTGCTGTCCCTGCACGCGCGATCTGTTGCTCACCGTGTCACTCCTGTTCTCTCCTATTTATGTCTTGTGAATTTTCGGTTGTTTCGGGTGAACTCCTACTGGTGCAAGTTAGCAAGCACAAGTTAGTGTGGTAGTGAAACAAAATGAACAGCGGCATGCGCCATCTGATCACCACCTCACGTCTCGGCTTGCCACCTGATCTCGTGTATTTGGCGCCTTGCCGTCACCATGTGCTCGATATGTCACCCATTTCTCGTCGAGTGCCAATCTGCGAGAACGAGATCTGATTCAAGTGAATGTCATGATTAATAAAGTGAATAATTTGTGTTGAGTGTTGACAGCAGCTGCAAAGCATGCAAGCCACGAGAATGTGACAAGCCGAAGTGGTCAAAGCAGCACCAACGCCGCCATCGGCATCCACCACCAACAGCGACTCGATGCATCACTCGACGGGCATCTCCTCTCACATTACCTCAGCAGCTTTATTCACTCGACCCAGCACAACAGACTCATCCGAAACTCTGTGTTCACTCAATCATCCCTGCCTCTGGCACCATCGGAATAGATCAACGTCAAATGATGAAAGTTTTCATCAACTTCGGCACCGTTCGTTGCGTCGTTCCTGTCGGCGATGGATCACTATCGGTGAGAGAGGTGATCGATCTCGCCGTGGAGCGTTACAGGAAGGCTACTTCCAATTCGAAGGTAATCATCGCCTAGTTGGACCACGCTAGCACCCTCATCTCTGACAATATCATGAACTGCCACTTGTGTGCTGATTTATAAGTGATAAGTTGATGTCTTGGTGGCACTCTAGCACTCGATGTTTGTTCGCCTCCTAGTGGCTATGCTCTCCGCACCCTGCCAGTCGTCGTCGTCGTATTTATATTTGTCGCCGTGATAGCTCTGGTAGCTTTGTCACTGGTCCTATGGCAGGCACTCAGCTTTGCCCTGCGTGCCACTCGGTCGTGCCTCCTCCCAGTTGGTCGATTGACCTCGGCGCAGGCCAGGTGTTCGTCGTTCGACTACACCCGGCTCGGTCTAGTCAACCATTATTGTTCACTCTCGTTCATCTCGCGTGTCTCCTCTCTCACTTTCCTCTCACTCAGTGTCTCCTAAATCGGCGCAAGTTCGTTAGAGCTAACAGTTAGCTTGTCCAAACACGCCTCGTAGCATGCAGTCAGTCCCAACCGTCACTGTAATGTCTCCACCGGATAACCCAACACCAGGAGCACAGAGCAAAGTACATGAAACAATTAACACCACGTTTTTACATGTTTCAAAACAAAACTATCAAAATTTTCTCAACACGATTTTTGTTGAAACAAACACTTTAACTTTGAAGCATACCAAAAACGTCTTTATTGCGTTAATAGTTTCCTGTGCGCTGTCCATATGCTGTGTTGGGTTACCCGGTGGTGATGTGCTGGTTTGCACTTTTGTGTACTGATCGGTATTTGCACAGTGGTTCCCTCGGTATATAACCATATTCCCACCGAAAAAACCGCCAATGAGTCGACACTACACTGTTTGTCTTGTGTCTTACCCATGTGGTGTTGTTGTCTGGCGGCACATCGCTAATCACTTGGCACACCATCGATCGCTCTCCGGATGGATCCACTTGGCGTACTAATCCACTGTCTTGTTGACCGACTGGCCGGAACCAGAATGGTTCCTTTGTGAAATTACACTACAACACTATTATGATTTAGTACTTGCTAAAGAAAAAGCGGCTTTTGCTGGTCTGTAGCTATTTTTCTTTGCAAGACATTGCACTCTTCGAATCGGTGTCACAGTTGACCACTAGTTGTCCGATCGATCGAATAGTTGGCATTGTTACGCGTCGAAGTGGACAGTGGTGCCAATGGCTATTGTACCTATCTTAACGTTCAATGAGCAATTCTTGCCCCTGCCACCATGGTGCACACTGGCACCGGGCAGAGGGAGAGACAGAGAGCGGGTCCAGAATGCTACTGAGGTAGGCCAGCTCCTCGTCGCCTCAATTGGTTTCGCTTGCTTGACACGACTGGCATTATATGAATATATAAATATATATATTGACTAGAGTGAACCAATTGAGTGGTTCATACTGATTGTTAGTTGATTATGCCACCCGGCACCTCATCTGTTTAGTTGTTCCAATAGACCTCAACCTCACAAGGAATCGCATCCATTCCCTTTTAATCAGACAATAGTCTCAGTGGATTAGAGGTTTATATACTTAATAAAATAATGTAGACAACAATTGACATTGGATTGGATTCTAATTGGTGACACAATAAGACTTGGATGGCAATTATTGCCATGTACTTCCGGCGGTGGCTTTACCGTCAGTGGTCGTCTAGGCTTGCAACGAGTGCCACTGACGAACTGGTGAACTGGCACCCTAATATCGGTCAGTTAAGGTTCTCTTAACTGCTGGTGCTGTCCCATTTTTGAACAATGACTGCTGGCGGTTCACCTTATCTTTCCTATCAGATCGATGAGGACTGGCTTGTTTTAGTGATTGCGCCTGATCGGCTTAGCAATGCAACTGATAGGCCAATTAGCGTCCATCGATCGGATCGTAAACACCGACAGCTAAGGAATTAGACAGTGGCACTGTCGACCGATTCTAAGAAAAGGCGAAGAGTGGCAAAACAGTTGAATGGAGAGAGAAAGAAAAGCCATCGAGTACCGCTAGCTTAGTCTGATCAATCAAGTAGAGATCAATCGAGATTGAGCTCAACCGCACAGCACGGGCATCTCTTGGCTTGCACTGGGCATCGGCCTCGACAGGTCGCAACAGCATCACCCACGTTGGCAGTATTGTGTCGCCGCGAGTGGAGAGCGTGGAGAGTACAGTGTTTGCATCAAGCAGTCAGTCGGCTAGTGGTGCTTCGCTATCAAGTCCATAAATCACCCCATCCAGACCTTCTGTGACACAGTGTTTGCTTCGATTGGAGCTAATCGGCTGCACCAACTCCTACCATCCATAGTGGGAGAGCCAGACTCGTAGCTCGTGATTTCCAGCGAACAGTGGCCACGTCTGTTGGACACTTGCTGATCGAGTGAACTGGGACTGTTGCCATCTTGCTGACACTCGATACGAAAGCGGCTCTTTGCCCACCATCATCTCACTTTACACTCGAGTTGGGACTGGCGACAACTGCAGTCCGCCCATCCGCTCGCTTCTCTAGGGGGTTCTGTCACCGACCACTAGGCACATCATTTTGCGCGACCCACTCTCTTTCTCTCTTTCTACCTCACTCAACATTGGCCACTCCACCCCGCTGGTCATGCTTTCGACATACATCGCCATGGTCACGCGACCTACACCCAGTTCACTCATTCCTGTCTCATGATTGCTTTCGACTCATTTGCCCATCGTATTTCAATTCATTAGTTTGCATGGTAACACCAGAAGTCATAGATTATTCGGTTCATTGTTAATTCACCGTTTCTGCATATCTGTCAGTGTTCTTTGGTCAACTCCAACTACGTGGTATGTCGTCTTTACACCTGTTCTGTGTGGCGTGCTAATATGGTCACTAATTGAATCCACCAACCTAGAGGCATATCTTGTATTGCCTTTTCTTTAACTCGCGTGCCATCTCGGAAATGACCGAAACGCATGCGAACTCTGCCCTCTCAGCTCTTTCACTTCCAATTAGCCCACTAACTCCGATCCCACACTAATCAATGCTAATGGCAGTGGCATGATGAATTCACTAGAACAACAACTGAACTACTCGTAGGTTGAACGAATATTTTTTTTATTTTTCGTGCCCACACGATATGAGTTTTTGTCTTCTTATTACTTGTTTGTTCGTGAAGCACTTCCCTGGCTAATCGAATCAACCAGTCAGTAACCTTAGAGGTGGCCACTCTTAGCACTAATATGCTTGCTTCCTGACCACTATACTATCGGCGTAGACCAGAGTTGCGATAGTGACAATGGCAGTGACAACTGACCACTTGCTCTCATCATCATCATTACCAGTGTTGCTCGCTAGCTGTTAATTTGTTGACCACCGGGCGGCAAGCTAATGGAGTGTCTGCCTGGCGGTGCCTTGTCCGCACTGCAACCATTCGTGCTTATGCATTGTACTGCACGGAAACTCGGCGCCACGATCCGGTGGCATCCATATTGGCTGCAGCACACTCTTAATCGCATTCCTATCTGCAATGGTAGTATAATAGTATAATAAATTAATTTCTCATAAAAAAAGTAGTTTTGTGATTCAATCTCTTCTAAAAATTATTGAATAGCTTTAAAATAGGGGTCTCAGCTTAATCCAATTGAAAATCGAATTGAAAGAAAAATAACACTTTAGGACCAATTATGAAGTTACTTTCGGAGAAAAGTGCAGTTTTTTTCGGGGGTTGGATTAAGCTAAGAGCTCTATTTAAAACTAGTAAACATTGAACAGTAATGAAGGATTAAATTGGAGTATTTGCCAAAATACGCCATGGTGGTGGTAGTCAAACGGGCGAGGTTTGTTTCTTTCACTAATTCTGTTTGTGTCCGGTGGTGAACTGTTCGTGACAATCTCGGTACCGCCGTGCCATATCCATCGAAACCAGCATTGAGTAGAACGCGCTCGAGCAAGTGGTAGCTAGTGAGCACGCATTAACAGCCATGTCCCAGTGGCGTTTTGCGCTTATTTTTGTGAACATTTGCTGAATATTTAATAGGGTGGAAGGATAAGACCAACTGGAAAATGATAGGCTCGGAAATGAGAAATCAAGTGGTGTTCTTGCTATCCACGCCACGGTGCCGCGACTACTAGACTGCTCCATCACTCGGCAGCGCTCTCGGCAACTCATCGCTATCGCATATCGACTAATCTCTCTTTTCCCGCCCAAGGCTTCCGAGAGCAAAGTAGTCGTTCACACTTTGAAGACAAGTCGCGATGGAGCCATCCTCGACTTGGACGACACGCTCCACGACGTGGCCGATGATCGCGAACAGGTCAGTGCTTCTATTCGATCTTCCTTGTTAACCTCCTCTTCATGCACAGCTAATTGCCATATTCGATGATGACGGAGACCAATTTTATCAGCACCAGGCCAAGACCAATGGTTTCTATGAAGAGGTGTCCAATGCCGGTCTGGGCAAAGTGGACAGTTCACAAAACGGCTGTGGTCCACCAAGTCAGCTCCCGCGGCGTTATGGTCGTTCAGCAGATGAACTGTATGGAAGAACAAGGGTCCTCTTCAACGGTGCCAGCACCAACCCGTTTAGTGAGACGTATTCTCATCAACGCAGTGGTAGCATATCAGACTCAGTATTGAGCAGCAACGAAAGCCCTCTTGTGTTCCACGACGACGTCTTTGAAGAGGCAGTTCCAAACCACTCAAGTAACGGATTCAAGCCGCCCGGAAGTCAAAACCATCCGATCTCAATTGCACACCAGAGGCGAGCTGCCGAATTTATGCTATCTCGCAGCTACGACCCTAAACTGGGCCGTGGGATGGGTCAAGAGGATAGCAACGATGTGGTGGAAATCACTGCCGACCAAATCAACTCATACTCGGCAATGGCCTCTTTGCATGTACGCCACGGCAGCGAGCCCAGTCTCTTTCACGCCCCTGAACCGATCATGACGAGAGGAGGCGAGAGGCGGCAGAAGGCTTCACCGGGATCGAGTCAGCTACTCGTCAACGGTCATATCACTAGTGATCTCATCCACCATAACACTAAGCGATGGTCTACAGCTATTGCTGTTGAACGAATCAACCAGCCAACCAACCCATCTACATTGGTGAGTACCACTCTAAGAACACATTGAAACACCTGAAAACAAATCCGAATCGGATTTGCGATGCCGGCCACCAAGTGTTGGACTATTCAATAGCAACGCAGCTAGCTCGAGGCAAGTTGAGTAGCGTAAGCTGGTCAGAGAAGGAGGAGAAGGCAGTGATCAAACATCAACACGCCGCGCGCCTCACGCACTGCTAGTCTCACTCAGACGAGTTTCCTCTTCTTAGCTTTAGCAACCTGTGCAGCGAATAGACTGCAATCATATTGACATCACAGGTAGGAGCAGCAACTGCGACGGCGATGAATGGCACCACAACAATGGGTCGCAGTTTGCCGTGCCGCGTGTACCACTGCCATCGTGACCAGATCTGTGGTCTGTGAAGTAGCTCGGGCCTGCTGCAGCATTACTCGTGGCCACTCAGCCACCTGACCAAGTTAATCCAGTCAATAGCAGTGTCAGTGAGTGAGCTGACTAGTGCTCTTACCTTCTATTGCATCCACTTTTTGCTTTGCTCTATGCTTTGGACCTACCAGAATAGTATCATTTGTTTGTGTTAAACTTCAACAGTGTTGCAGGCTTGCTTGCATCTAATTCTACATGTTTGCCGTAAGCAGCGCTTTTGAATTGATAAAGACTTACATGTTTTTTTACTTGTAGATTGCAAACAATGAGCACTCCGACGAAGATAAAACTTATAACTCAATCTCACCGCAAAGTGCCAAGGAAGAGGGATATGCCAGCGAAGAGCGGTCCAATTCACAGTCGGAGATGGCCCAATCAACTTCGCCCACGGGCGTAAACAGTCCCCAATCGTTCAGCAAGTTTACACGAGGTTCAGGTCGACACTCAATGCTCAATAACAATCTGGATGATTGGGCAGATGCCGCCGATCGACAACTCATGCGACTACGTATTAAGGAAGATAATGCCAAAAGTCAATCTGGTCACAAAGAAGACTCGAGCCGTTTGCAAAAGCATCCAACACTGCAAGTATATGACAGTTCGCTTGGTTCCATGTCAAGCTCAAGCCAAGAGAATGATCAATACACTCGTTACTACGAAGGCAAGCATGATCTGTCGAGCATGTGCATCACTGTGATAATCAACTTAGCCAAAGAGTCGGGTCCACTGGGAATCCACGTGTTGCCAGACACCTCGAATGGAACCAACACGTTGCTGCACCAAGGTTTACTGGTGCATGGAATTGAGCCAGGCGGACGTATTGACCGCGATGGCCGTCTTCAGGTGGGTGACACCATCGTCGAAGTAGATGACAATTTATTTGCGGGACTCAACTTCGAGAAAGCCCAAGAGTTATTTCGTTCTTCACTTTTGCGCAATGACCAAATCAAAATGCGCATCATCAAGTCATCGCAAGCAACGCACTGTGATAACTCAAGCCAACAATTGGCCAGCTTACCACCGGCACCACCAGCCGAGAGTGATCTTTCGCAATTCGGCGACATCAAAGACAAAGAGGTATTGGTTGAAGGCGAGGAACGAGCTGGCCAACAGACCCGACTTGCCTCGGTTACACCCACTCGCAAGCATTCGCCTGGCTTGCTCAACTACAAGCCAACTGCACCAGCTATCGTTGTAGCCAACACAAGACGCATTGGCAAGAAGTACCACATTCAGTTAAAAAAGGAGCAACACGGTCTTGGTTTCACCATCACTACTCGCGATAATCCTACTGGCGGACTCAGTCCAATCTATATAAAAACCATTCTGCCTCGGGGAGCAGCCGTGCAAGATGGTCGTCTCAAACCTGGTGACCGTCTTCTCGAGGTCTGTGGTGTCGAGATGACTGGCAAGTCTCAAGAGGAGGCGGTCAAAATATTGAGAAACCTACCAATGGATTCGATCGTCGACTTGATCGTCTCGCGACAAGAAGTTGAGGTGTCACCAAGTCCTTTGATGCCACGGCAGCTTCCTTCTGACTCTACAGAGTCGCGGTGTTCTTCGCCCAACGAACGCGAGGTAATGACATTTCAGGTTCCACTCAACGATACTGGTTCAGCAGGCCTCGGAATCTCGGTCAAAGGCAAGACACTTGGATTGGGCGAGAAGCAACAAGATCTAGGAATTTTTATCAAATCAGTATTCCATGGAGGTGCCGCCTTCAAGGATGGTCGGCTACGCCAGGATGACCAGCTGATCAATATCAATGGAATTCCACTTTCGGGCAAAACCAACAGTGAGGCAATGGAGACGCTTCGGCGGGCAATGATCCAGAGTGCCGAATCAATCACGCTCACCATTGCGCGTCGTATCTGCGGTTCGCCTTCTCACCTTGTTGATTCAAGCGATGGCGTTGCCGGGGATACAATGACAATCTCCTACCGACACCACCACGAGGCATCTATTCTAAGCAATGATTCTTACGACATGTCGTTCAACGCTCATCCAACGAGCCAGATTAATGACTCTACTAGTCCGCGAAGTCACAATGGCAGTGGTTGTCATGAGGAGGACAGCTACCGGTCATCGGAGAATACTGTCATCTATAATGCATCCGCTTGCCCTAATCACTCACATAGTAACGAGGCATCACCGGAAGTAGCTAATGGGCGAGATAAGTCACTGCACGATAGCCAAATATCGCTCAACGACGACCAATTCTCCGAGAGATTCAAGCGGGATGGTTTTGGCAGACAGAGTATGTCAGAGAAGCGGCATGCACAACTGGACGCTAAGAGCACAGACACTTATAGGAGAAGCAAGAAAAACCGAGACCACCCACTGCAAGAGAGATCAACTTCGGACCAAATGACAGCTACCGTCGGAACTGCTCCTTACGGAGAAGACGAACAGTTAGATGAGTTCGATCAGATGACTACTACCAAAGGTATTGCTTCATTTGGTCACTTGAACTTATAAGTTATAATTGTTTTGTTATTCTGAACAGATTACTCACCACCAGTACAAAAGAATGGCTCCAAGGAGACTTCTTTGAAGGTTAGGTCCCCAAGCAAGAATCCGCCGATTTTCTCTCCATCTCTTTGCTGTAGGTGTTTCCCCATTTGTTAAGCTTTATTTTACAAATATCTGATGTATGCTGTTTTTAGGGAAATGTCAATCACCCGGTTCTTCTTGTCCATGTCGAAGCAAAAGTACATTGTCCACAGAGGGCTGCTCTGTTCGAATCAATGGGCATCCCGCCAAGAACACGCAACTTGGTCATCTCAACTCGACAAATGCAAAAGATGTAGCTCCATTTGGTCTTCGTCGATCTTGCAGCTTGGAGAGTTTACAAATGATGATGCAGGATTTGCAGAAAGAGCAGGTAGAGAAGGTTGGTGGAAACATTCCTGGTTTTTCTGGCCCACCACACGGTCAACTGAGATCAAGTGTAGGGCAACGGGCTCGTGAAACCAACGAGAGTTTTCGCGTGGCTGTCGATAGATCGTACGAAGTGAAGAACTACATTAATCGACCCAACATGCACTCAGGTTAGTGTCTAAGTTGTTTAAATCCAGTCTCTTCTAATTCATTATAATGAATTATTTTGCGATGTTATTAGCAGTAGTGGATGAGGAAGGTGGTGACAGCAATGACGACTCGATGAGTCGCCCTTCGACCTGTCCTTACCGAGTGGGTGGCGGACATTCGATGACCAGCACTAACTTAACTGCTACCACTACAAATCTCACTACAACTACCAACGATGACGACAATGCTCATTTGTTAAAGTCTAAAAAGAAAAAGGGTTTGTTTAAAAATCTGTTCCACTTTGGCTCAAGAAAGGGACGTTCAAAGTCAATTGGTCCCAATGAGAACTTTAGCTCAAAGTCTTCCGATGCTGACAAAGAAGAGACTCGGAAAGCTTCCTTCTACTCACCAGATCTCACCCGTAAATATCAGATTGAACAGGAGAAGATAAATATGCATTATCGCAAACTTTTGGAACAACAGAAGCAAAAGCAGCAGTTTCAATTTGTGCGTAATCAGCTGCACCCAATGCACCAATCGATGCCAATGGCGGCTGCTAAGTTCAATGCAAGCAAAATGGAACATTCCATGGTGGGCACTAATCGAGGTGCAACTGTGCATCCGAGTCCACCTCAGTTAAACCCTCAGATTTATGGTACATTTGTTGGGCGTGACACGGTGGGTGTGCCGCACGTCACCAAGGTCGACAAAATGAACACATACCTACGGCCACAACGCCGAGTCCATCCGGAAATGAACGTGAGTGAGAGCAACTCTTTCGGCGAATCTAATCCACAGGTACGGTGGTGCAGCAATTATTTTATTTCACGCATTTCTGACTCTATATATTTTTGCAGATGCGCCTAAATGACAACTCTCGGCACATGCACATCAACTCGCAAGAGTTCTACGGACGAGCTTCCATGGAAAGGTGAGGGTGGTAGAGAGAATCTTCACTGAGTAATTTGCTTATGATTTCATAGACCTGGAAGTCGTGTGGCAATATCTGAGAACAACAACTACGGCACATATGGCCTCTACGCCAACTATAGCGGTGGCAACTTGGCCGGTGGACGTTCCTTTGCAACGGTGTCCCGCACCGAGATGAGTGCTGGTCCCAACGAGCTTCCTGTGCACCATTATCGGCAACTCTCGTTACGCAACCCACAGCATCATCGACAGGTTTCTTCGCCTGCCACCAGCCAACAGTATTACCAGGGCAATCAGACAAGACCACTATCGAGCTACTTCGAGTATGAGCACGCAGGCTATCTCAACAGTGAGAACCAGAGGCGTAACATGGCTCACCAAGCCTTTTACCAGGTGACCAACCACCAACCAAGCCAAGTGGCAAAGAAGGAAACCATGTACGGCATAGTGGGCCAGCAACATAGTAAATCGGTGCCGGGTGGAGTGGTACTGCGCAAGCAACAACCCATATACCAGTCAAACCAGGTGCAAATCTACGGCACCGTCTATAACCCGAATCAACATGGGCAAGCTTCTTTTTCTGGTGCCAACCAGACCAACAGTCGTTCCAATATGCACTCCAACTATTCCCATAACGGTTTGCCAAACGCATTCAGCACCAAAGGCTAATTCCAAATATTCCACTCTTCGCATCAGTCATGATCTGTACATAAGGATATTTATTTTTTTACCATTGCTTCATTACCTCATCATTCAACCGATAAGTATTGTTTTATTTTATACATCTTTTACGCATGTGCAAATACCATTATTTTTGATAATGTCACAATTTTTGTTACTTTTTATTTTAACAAGTATTTTTTACTAAGTAAAATGTATTATCGACTTGTATATCAGTTGTACAAATATATAAAACTTTTAAAACTTGATTTATTTTTTCGTATATAATTCATGAAATTTTGTGACAGTTGTAGTCGACAATGTGATCAATATTCTCGAGCTGTTGTTCAAAGTTCTTGACAGTCAATCCAATCTTCTTGAGGTTCGCTTCGCTATTCGTGATGGCAGAATCGCAAGTGGCGAAGTTCTTACAACTATTGGACAGAATATCACTAGTTTTGGAGCCTTTGACCACCTGTCGACACACGGAACCCGTGCTCTGAATGTTGGCACTGGTGCGATCACAGAGCTTGACGCGAGACTCTTCAAACAAGGATCGTGCCTGCCACACAGACATTGCCTTTCGCCAATCGTGCCACTCAACCGCACAATCAAGTCAACCAACCAATCAATCGGCGTACCACTAACTGACTAATTTGCTCCAATTGCCACCATTAACTGTCAATATCGAGAGATCGCTTGTTATTTCTTGATGGTAACAATCGGAGCAAATTATTATTACATGTAATAAGTGCACTTTTAACTCAGCACTGCCTGCAAATTGCCGTCTGCAATTCTGCCAAAACACTGTTTGTTGTCAAACCCTAGTCGCAGTCCCTCCAGAGATGTCGTATATGAATTGTGCGCCAAAATCACATTATTGCAACACAAGAGCACCGAAATAGTGATATAACTAGGGCCAGTCAGAACAGTTCGAGTGGTGAACAAAGCATACAAAAATGCTCGAAGTGTGCAATAGCTCTGACTCGGCTATGAAATCTACAATGATAAACGAACCTATGCTCAAGGCAGATGGAAACCATCGAACCAGAGTGTCAAGTAGCAAAGCTTTTCATCCACTCTTCGATGTGCTTCCACGGTTTTACGAGGACAAGAATCGTCGATTTTGGTCCGCTATCAATCGTCTGAGCATAGTGACTTTAACCTTTGGTTTGTAACTCAAGATGACTAGTTACCAGGTTTTATTACCAACTTCTTCCACAGCTGTCTCCTTTATCCTAACAGCGTTGATAATGAACTCTAACCCATTTCTCGAAGACATCGATTACATTAGCATCTATGGCAGCCTCTCTTCCATACCTCTGTTGAGTACTATTTTCTGTTTCCTCTTTGCCAGTTATGGCATTCGCATCTTGATCTACCTCAACATACTGCTCAACTTACTTAGCATCATCGCTACTCTGGCATATCTCTTGCACTTTGCAGGTTTAAAATATAGTATGTAGAGGTGACTTGAAACCGTTCTGGTTAGATTGACACTGCTTTCTTGGCCTTACTGTAGGACAGGAGTACGCATTCCAGTACGATGTTCCATTCCAGGCAGCAGTTAGCATCTACCTCGCCGCTGCCATTGCCATATTTGTCCTACATCTCCTCTACAGTGCTCGAGTGGAATTATTTAAAGCCAAGTTCTATGTACAATTACAGCTGAATGACGCAAAAGAGAAAACAAGTGTCTCAAAAGCTACCCCACAGAAGATCAACACTAAGCAAGCCCAGATAAAAGACAAACAAGTCAATAAAGTAGACCATTAACATGATGTTTGGTGTACACTTTTGAGGTGGTTTCGCGAACATTCCAAACCAATCATTTGCCTCCAACTGACATTGCGCGACAGTGTGCGAGGAAGTTATATAGAAAGCAACAACTTTACACCAATTGGCGGTCGAGAGTGGCGAGTAGAGCGCCCATGCCAAACTGAGCTGGTTGGCTTGTCTGGTTGGGCGACTCGAGCCGAGTCGATTGGCGCTCACGTCCATTAGTCTCTTGCCTGCCATCGCATTTCCATTGCCATTGCCAGTGAAAGTGCTAAGCGGATGACTCGGACAATAGGTCCAATTGTAGCACCGGTAGGTGCTGTGTGATTCTACCCTCCACCGCGTAGTCTGTGATAACCCAAGGTTGAAGAGGAGTACACGTTGAGTGTTACTCACACTCCTTCTCATACCTATCATCGTGGTCGATCGATGACAAGACACTGCTCGGGTGTAACACTTGGTATCAGTCACTGAGCACAGTGGCTCATAAGAAGCCGATTCATGCATTGTGATTGTCGCATTTGGCCAAGTGCAGCTAGCAAGACGACCACCGAGCAATTTCTCACAACCTCACGGACCAATTGGCAGCAAAAGAAATGGATCTCGAGACACTGCATGTGATGTTTCCCTTCCGCTCGCCACCCACCGATTGGGTGACAGTGTTCTTCGACGAAGCCAATAAGGTGACCGATCTTCTCATCAGTTTCTACTTGTCCAATCCGCGCACCTTCTTCGCCATACTCCTATGTACAGTCTTCGTACTCTATTATCTGCGTAATATTGTCGAGGTAACGTATTCAAATTACCATAAATGGCTAACCACACTTTTCAGTATAAAAATATATCCTCATTGCGCAACTATATCTCAAGCATGATAGTCATGTCAATTGTGCAGTATACTGTGCAGTAGTTGAACTACTCATCATTTACCAAATTAGAAGGTTTCGGGTTGGGTTCAAACTTCAACGTTCATTGTACTAGTCATCATGGTTAAACTGCACCAGTTTGTTGAATAGGATGTAATTGGTTATTATTATCAAAGAAGATAGCATAAGTGATACGTTTTGCTATCAAAAATAGTAGTTGTGATTGTTTATGGCAATTGAGCATGTACTTGGAGTCTGTCAATCCATTATCGAGCATTCGAGAATTCAACAAAGCCGGTATCCATAAACAAATCGTGAGATTGCCATGCTTGACTTGTCGATTCGTGCTAGTGGTGCGCTTCTCACGCTGATTCATAGTTAGGCATGTACGGGTAGATGAGGCGGGGCAGTGAGTCACTCGTATCACCCTGACAGCCATTCTCGCACACAGAAACCGTTGTTGGTGTGTGCCGAAGGACGCTTCCAGTGGTTTCTCAAAGCCAACTGCTCGGCGATCAATGAAAAGTACAAGCCCACCATCTGGTGCTACGAGACACACCTACTCACACCAATTGCCAACTTCCTGCGTAGTCTTTTGCCTGAACTCAAATACCACAGGTTGGTAAAGGGCGATGACATGGTATGGTTCTAACAGGTGAGCGCACTTGCAGAGAATACATACGAACACCCGATGGAGGACAGATCTCGATCGACTGGTACGATCCACAGTGTTCGGATTCTGTGTGCTCCGGACCATGCACCTCGCGCATTCACTTCACCCATGACAAACCAATCGCACTCTTCCTGCCCGGATTGACAGGTTCGTCACAGGCTGAGTACATCAAAACACTGGTGCCCATTGCACACAAGCTGGGATATCGGGCTGTTGCGCTCAACTACCGCGGCTTGGGTAACACACCTCTTCTCACGCCACGTCTCTACTGCGCTGCAGACGATGCCGACTTGCGAACAGCGCTGCGACACATTCGCAAGTCGAACCCTCGAGCTAAGCTAGTGGCAGTAGGTGTTTCACTCGGTGGCATCATCCTCGGACGCTATCTGGTCACCTCGGGCTACGACTCACTCGTGGATGCTGCTTTTCTTGTCTCGGTCTGTTGGGACATCATGCACGGTATCGCTAGCATGGAGAAGGGACTCAACTTTGCACTGAATCAGCACTTAACCCGAACATTGATAAGCATTGTGGAAGAACACAAAGAGCTCTTCAAAGATATGCCTAGTATTGACATGGATGCGGTACGAAAGTGTCGCAACCAACGCGAGTTCGACGAACATTTTACCATTCGCATGTTCAACTTTGAAAGTGTTTCGCACTACTACTGTGAAAGTAGTCACAAAGGCAAAATCTCGTGCATCAAAACACCGACCTTCTGCATCAACGCAGCTGATGACATGTTTGCACCATTTGAAAGTGAGTGCTGGCACTCAACATCTCTACCCTCT
Source organism: Rhinocypha anisoptera (assembly GCA_011762765.2). Classification (NCBI taxonomy): domain Eukaryota; kingdom Metazoa; phylum Arthropoda; class Insecta; order Odonata; family Chlorocyphidae; genus Rhinocypha; species Rhinocypha anisoptera. The sequence continues at coordinate 29,696 of WURS02155380.1, forward strand.
AAGAGATACTAATTCAATATGATCTTATCATATCAGGTCTCCCTCTGGATGAGGTGGCACAGAGCAGTCATGTGGCCATGTTGGTGACGCAACGCGGTGGACATATTGGCTTCATGGAAGGCTTACTGCCCAACTGGAACTGTCGCTTCTATTCGGAACGAGTGATTGAGCAATACCTAAAGGCTATTTTTCACTTGTCAGACGTTAAACGAGATCTAATTTAAGCCAACAAGCATCTCAAGCTCTTCATTCTGCGTTTTACTTTCTCATGGTTTTCCTTTCTGGAACGGTTCCTTTTGATTCACATGCAAAGTGTGACTTTGATGTGCTTCTAAGTAGCGATTTTCTTTTTTTTAATTCAAAACAATTTATTTGATTTCCCTTACTTGTCGTGACATTGTTTTATTTGTGATAATAATATCTATAAATCTGTTACAGATTCGATAAATTTTATTTATTTATTTTACCAACAAACTTAAATGTGAATTTAAAGCAAATAAACTGTGTGATTTTGATTGTAAACATGTCATGGCAGTGAGTGTTGTGAAAGGCAACGCTGAGAGGGCATTTTCCACCGAGTGACTTATCGGGCATCGCAATGCTGGTTCCATTGACATCGCAAGCATAACACATGATCTGCCAAGAAAGATGCATCACATCTTGGGTACTGGCGTGAGAAGGCGACACACCGTCAAGATGAGATAATGTCACGCTCTGCCTCTCCCAGTGTGCAAAGTGAACATGTGAAAATATATTTTGTGTTGTTGTGCTTTTGGTTTAAAAACGATATTTTTGTGACTTGTTTAATTTTAGCCTCATTTCGAAGCCGGTGGCATAGATGAGCGATTCTGATAGCTGCCAAAGAATCTACGTCCAGGAACGCGCATTCGGTTGGGTTGTGGCAATGTGCTCAGTTCAGCTTGATTAGCTCACTCGCCACACACGCACGTGCAAAGCGATTCTAATGGGGCAAAAGGGTTCTTTTCCAGGCTCTCCGCCAACGCTACGCCTTAATCGGGGTTCCATGCGAGATGACGATTCTGATTGGCACCGCAATGCAGTAGTGTACCGTAAGGTGATATGCTTAATTCACTCACCGCGTGCATCTATTTTGGGGTGATCTTTTGGTAACTCTCTCGCCCCTCGTCCCCAGTCTGCTGATTTTCTGATTCGGTTTGGTACGCCACTTACTATTAATAGATTTGTGCCTTTCCAAAATTATCTCATTTTAATTTCATAACTAGTGCAGAATAAAGCACGCAAAGATAAACAGATTAGCATGGAAAACTAATTGGCAAGAAGTTTCCTAAGGCGTAACCACCTTAATTAATCAAACACAATGTTGAGAATTCCAGCGCGCACTGGCTTGAGCCCCAGTGCTGAGTCAAGTTCAAGTGCGTGTGACTTGACGGTGTTGGCATCAAATCCACTAGCAGGCACAGTATAAAAACCTTAGATTCAGGCATGAGAGACTTAAGTTCCTACACAGCACCACAACAATTCACAATAAAATCAAGACTCACTCGGAATCATGACTGATCCTTCACTGTTACGAATGCATCCTTCGGCTCGACCCACCAAAGTAAACTTTTGGTGGCTTTCAAGTAATCCTTTTTATGACAATCCCTTCAAGAATGGAAGGTAAGTTTGTCAATAGTTGACAGCTTTTAGTATAACCATTTGTGGTTGAAGAATCTTCCAAAAGAGCGCAAGTCTTTCGAGCGAGACATCGAGCGATAGCTACGACCGCGATCTGGTTAAGCCAGACTCGTTGGGCGAAGTGATCATCAAGCCCACCAAATTCCAGCTAGTGTTGGACATGATTCACTTCGAAATGCATGAGATCACTATTCGAGCGGTGCACAACGGCTTCTACGTAGCGGCTGCACACAAGGAGATGGTAGATGGTCGCGAGTACGTCACACGACACTTCTACCGCGAGTACATCCTTCCGCACGACATCGACCCAAGTCAGACCCGATCGTGGATGACTACCGACAACATTCTCTATATCGAGGTCAGTTTCCACTCGGTTAGCATACTTTCCTACAACCCTTGCTTTTCCTCACTAGGCACCAAAAGTAGAGTTCGAACCCGTCGCACTCGAGGACATCGAGGATGAGTCTAACATAAAAGAGATTGACATTATCAAAATGGCTTAATTGATTTACATCATAATAATTATTGTAATCAAAACAACTACATTCAACCACGCCCACGACAATCTCATTGTTTCCTTTAACTTTTGCTTTAATTTTTTCTATATAAAAACAAAACTTGCATAGTGTCTAAATTTTGTTTGAGTTTTAAGACTGGGAGTCAGGTTGATGGACGATTTTGAGAGTGACAAAGAAGGTAACATTTAGAAAAATTTCTTTGATTGATTAGATGCACCATTGTTTACTTAAGTTGGCTCCCTTCTACTCAGAGATCCTCAAGAGTCTTTTGCCTTTAGCTTTGGTATTTGGAGCATTGGTTTCGGCCGCAATTGCGTTGATTCTAGTTCTTTTCTACATTACAAATTGCATGAATTCTGAGAGAAGTTACAGAGGAAGCTCTGGGAGACAAGCAAGAATCTCAAAGTTCAATCCAATCAGTATTTTCAGCTCTGTCAATGAATTAAAATCTTCTCGAATGCCAAGTCACAGTGCAATGGAAAGTCGTATGCCAGGTGCTTCGACCTATGCCACAAGTCGTTACCCAAACCCTCGAAAGTAAATGTAACGTACATAGTTTCTGATTTTAAATCAAGATTCAATTAACTTGTAAATCAAATAAAACTCATTTTCATTCTTGTCAAATTGTAACACACTAGTAAGAAGGATTGAATTTAATAGGATTTAATGTCTTGGTAATGCTTAACATGTACAAATGTATACATAGTGGTATTCATTGTTGTTCGGACTCGTCGCCCAACAATATATCCAATATAATTCGTTTCAGCGAAAGTCAGAAGTGATCGTTGAGTTGAGAATGCCTGAGCGTGATTTGTCTATAATAGAATCGTTGCAAGTGTGGTTCGATGAACCATTTATCACTTATCACCTGATTATGATCGCAATCGGAGTAGTGTCGGGTGCAGTGCTCGGATGTCTCTACTTTTGCCTGGTCAATGTGACACGTAGCGATCGCGAGCATTCCCAAACACCAATCCGAAGCTCGTCAAACCGATCTTCGTCCCTTCTCAGTCGTTTTACTACTATCTTGAAAAGATCCAATATCAGCTCACGCCAAGCAGCTGAAAGTCGATTTTCCCAAACATCTGCCAACTCCAGGATACCTGGTCATTCTCAAATTCCTATTTCGGCAAAGCCCGCCCAAGACACCTCTAAACTCTTTTCCGAAATGCCTCCACGCCACACATGATAGTTCATTGTGTAAAATCCAAGTCAATCATTAAAGTCAATAAAGTAAATCATTATCAATCAATTTATCTAGTCTAGAATATATTTATATATAAATTAAGATCTCAGTATTTTATAGAAAAAAATTGCCAGATTTGTTATTAGCTAATAGTAGTATACTGACTTAATATAACTTACCAGAAAAATGTTTAGTCAAAATCCCGCGGTTATGATAGCGCCATCATTTGAGCAATTCATAAAATGGGTTGAAGATGCAACTGGGAAGAGAGGATAAGAACACCAAGCAAGCATAGATATGCTGCGGAAAACAAATACATGCGGTATCCACGTGACTGGCGTGCTATCGATAGTATCGCGGGTGGAACCAGTGATGATGTGTTTGTGCTGCAGCGAGTGGCGAGTGGCAGTGTGGCACTCACCGTCTCTCGGTGTCAATCGAGCCATTTCTGTGATATCCCAGCTACCTAAGTCAGTCACCCTGCCACCATGGACGAGAAGTTGGTGGGCTTGAGAGAGCGAAAGTTCACTCTCAAGTCACTACAAGAGCAACTGGCCAAGTTGGACGCTTATCCCAAAACACTAGAAGACTTTCGCATCAAAACAGTGGGTGGCGCGAGTGGTTAGTGTCACTGATCGATGTGTTATTTAATTGGTATCTTAATAAACTTTGGTTTTTACTACAGTGACAATCCTCAGTATTTTCTTCATTTCTCTACTCTTTGTTCTCGAATTACACTATTTTATGACACCGTTTGTTCAAGAAGAATTGATAGTTGACATTTCTAGTGGAAAAAAGTTGAAAATCAATATTGACATTGTGTTCCCACACGTCGTTTGCTCACGTTTGTGTTTTCATTTGTTGAACTAGCTATCTAATTGTCTTTCCAACTGTAGATCTCTCTCTCGATGCCACTGATATTTCTGGCGAGCAACACATTAACATCCAACATAGCATCTTCAAACGTAGATTAAACGAAAATGGCGATCCAATTGAGCTACCACAGAAAGATAATTGTAATGGTTAATTTTATAGAAAAGTTGCAATAATTTGACCTAATTTAATTCCAGCCATTACCACTAAGAAATCCAAAGATTTGAAGTCAAAGCAAGATTTTGAAAAGATCTTAAACGCAACATTGACATTAGATCCCAACCGCTGTGAAAGTTGCTATGGTGCCGATAGTTCAATACGAAAGTAAAAAGGCCCTTTTATGTTTCTTTCATTGTAACCGATCGATTGTGTTGATGTGCAGATGCTGCAACACATGCAACGAGGTGCGCCAAGCGTACAACGCAATGGGCTGGGTGTTTAACCCTGCAGATATGGAACAGTGCCGCCGCGAGGGTGTCAAGAGTGAAACCTTGCCAAAGGAGGGTTGTCAAATTTTTGGCAACATTGAAGTGAACAAGATTGCCGGCAACTTCCACATCGCACTTGGGCATAGTTTTGAGAAACACCATGTTCATGGTAACTATCGTCACGTATCGATTCATTTTGGCAATTAATTTTTTAAAATTTTATTTGTACTATTTAACGGTTCATTGCAGTTCATGACATCAGTTTGGGAGATCTATTAACGGTAAGTAGTTCTCACTACTGAGATGCCATTTTTAATATTTAATTTTTTAATATTTAGATGAACACATCGCATAAAATCAACCATCTATCGTTTGGTGAAAAGTTGGACAAGACAGTGAACCAACTCGATGGTACTTCGTTTATTAGCAAAGAAGGTAAAAGAGACGTTGATTCATGGAAATCAAAACTACAAAATGAGCGAGCTAGTTGAGAAGGTGGTCAGGCTTGTTGTAGAAAGTTAGCACCGGATAGCGGTACCGATTGCCATAAAAGTGCCGAATGTGCCACCACCTTGCACCATCACCTTGGTGAGCGATGAGATCAGCTCCCTGCCTCGAAGTCCCATTCTGAAAAGAGAAAGATTAGAATGTGTCACTGGCTAAGAGATAACTTACGTTAAAGCTCGGAAACCACCAAATAGTCCACCCGAGGCTAGGCCAACACAGGCACCCATCATAAAACCATACTTAACACGGTCCCAACAGGATGGTTGCTGGGCACGACCGTAGACACTGCTCACTGGGGGCATATTTGGGTTCTAATGTAAGCTAAAGTAAGGACGAGTGAGAGTTGGTAAGTTATAAGTACCGAGATAAGACCGCGATCTGGCTACACCAAGTACTCGATCAACTTGTGTCGCCAGCAATGCGTGTCTCGTGCAGCTGTGTTATTGCTTGACACACGCCGCACTCCCTCCATAGACAGTGTGACGCCTTCGTTATCATTTGAATTTAAGCCCGCCTTTTTTTGGAGAGGTACAGTAAACCCTCAAACTCATGAGATTTAACAACAATGTCTGTAACAGTCACTGTATATAATGAAACAGCAAGTGGTCCTGCCTTTGTGCTTGCTTGGCTTTTCGAATTTAGAACTTTCACTGTACCTTAACGATAATGAACACTGATTTTTCGTGAGTTTGAGGGCAGCCTGTACACTATTATTCTTGAACAAGAGGGGAATTTTAACAGTTTTGTTCATACATATTTCATAAATAATGTATTTTAAATTGTAAAGGTCATGGTTTAGCTACGTTCCAGTATTATACTAAGATAATACCGACTATATATAAAAGTTTTAACGGAACGGTAAGTGGTACTTTCCGATTGGATGGATTTGTTTATTTGTTTTGGTTAATACATCGGTAGGAGATTCAGACAAATCAATTTTCCGTGACACGCTATAAGAAAGAGTTTGGTTCATCAATGGATGCGATCGGTGACGCTCGACTTCCCGGTGTATTTTTTATCTATGAATTCTCGCCAATGATGGTGAAATATTCGGAAACATCGCGCTCGTTTCTCAATTTTATCACTACTCTCTGTGCTATTATTGGTGGCGTTTTCTCAGGTAGGTTGATTGAGTGTTAAATCTCTTTTTCTTACCCCATTCATTATTTGCTTTATTAGTGGCGGGTTATCTTGATTCACTTCTCTACCACTCTTATAGAGCTATCAAGACCAAAATACAACTGGGTAAAATGACATAGTCAAACATTTTTCTACTAATCTAAACGTTATGTACATACTATTTTTGATTTATATTGTATTTTGTTCAAAACTTATAAAATATTTTATACCGAAGCATGTATAAATTTTAAATTTTTAAAATTGATTAATTTTTATTATTAGAATTAATCGATTTTGATCATTTTGACCTTATGGTGATGCAATCTACTAGACATTTGTTTTCTTACCGGAAACTTATGTTACTACTGCCTAATATGTGGTGCAATCTGATTTCTGTGATTAGAGATCAGAAATGTGCGAGGTCAAATGTAAAATGCGTCCACGAGTGGTAGGTTGCGTAAGCCTGGTACCAGTAATTGCGTGAGTACGATTTGACAATACCACTTTCAACTTGGAACGGTGGTGAAAGTTGGTTAGTTGGGCGCTGTGTCGTCGCACAAAGAATTCGTAGCTGATTACCATTTCTTGGCTCGGCTAACTTCCGTATATGCCAAAGCAATGATGATGTCGATGATCACAAGTGATTCACTGCCAGTCAAGAATGAGAGAGAAAGAAAGAGAGCTATATAGGAAACATGTGTGCGCAGACAGCACGAACCAGTCTTGACGACGAGCAACGACCCGAATCTGGCCGCGGTCGGATGGTGAGCGCGAGAATGCGCCGTGAATTGTCGGCCTCGTGAGTGCCCAGGCAGTCAATGCCCCCGTGGTGCCAGTGGTGTTCCAGATCTCAGTGCGCCAGTGCAAATCCCTCTGGCCCGTTTCGAACTGGTCTCAACTCGGTGCTTCCGTGTCGATGCGCGCAGCCCATTGGCTCATTGCACATTGACACAGAAACACACTGCCGCAAAACGGTACAGAGCCGTGTTCCGGCATTGTCCCAGCACTCACTGTGGGGACCCAAGCGAGTTTGTCTTGGTTTGTTTTGAACGTCTCTTCACCCGGCAGCCACATGCGATGATGGTTATTCTGCTCTCGCCAAGCCATTGTATCCCGAATTAGTGCATTGAACGAGTGTGGGGCTCGATTGCTCAACACACGTTGCCAGTGAGTGAACCAGCCTGCAGCAGTTTTAAGTCGGAGTCGCTGTCACCGGCACCGACCCCAAATAAGACGACTTGGTTCACCAGCTTTGTGGCTAGAAGAATGCTTCTTCTCATTTTCAGTCGACAAGCCCACCACGACGAAGATACTCGTGCTTTTCGGTGCAGTCTGTTTGTCCCTTTTCTTCGCTTTATTCTTTCGACTTAATGCTTAAGCTTTTGAGAGGATTCTTGCCCCAATCCGCCCTAGTTCTGTGTCACCGTAGCAAGCTTCACTCAGTCGTCGCGACCTGTCAATAAGCACACTTTTCAATACGGAATTTGGGTTGTGATCCACCACCACAGTCACCGCATCGTGCTCAATGCTGTGAAGTGCCTCATCCCATTCAACACTGCTAATGAGCTCGATCACCGCTGTTGAGCAATAAAGCACGCGAGCCAGTGCATTGGCACTTCCCAATCTACAACGCCACTGAACGAGCATAATTCATGTGAATTTGTTAACTAAAGTGTTCAGGAGCGGTAGTGTGGCTACCACATTGGCGCGCCATCGGCAACACCAGTGACCAGGCAGCACTTGCAGCTCACCATCAGCAATACTTGCTAGACTTTCCACTGACGCAATCGTGCAACGCTATTGGCGCATCGCACCTCGCTTCACGCGGAATCGCACTACCCGTATGCCTCGTTGTCGGTTTTTCTTCGTTGCTAGCTCTTACCGTTTTCACCACTTAGCAACATTAATTACTTTAAGCTTGCATTTCTCACCCTTCTGGACCTTTGACTTTGGGTCGTTCAAGCAGGGCTACCTCGGCCAGTAGCAACCAGAGCAAACCAGATTGAGTGCCATTACCCTGTTCGGCGCGCACCCTTCGTTCCAGACGTTAGATTGTTTATATTTATTATAGAACAACAATCGGCCAGTTGCTGACAGACAACGTTGCTTCATTCCTGGCACCAAGCCGGTCAGAATTGAGGCAGACAGGTGATGGCAGGAGACAATGGCACGCATCGCCCAGCCAATGCTAGTCAGACGACCCCACTGGTGGTCGAATGGTAGTAAAACTCGAGCGTGAGTCAACAGCTCAGTGAACCAGTGTCGAGCAACCGCTCACAGTGATAGCGGTGCCATGAGCTCTGCAGAATTGATCGAAGAAGAGGAGGAAGGCGAACAAAACGAGAACGCCATCCACTAGTGCCACTGATAAGTGGACTAGCGAACGAAGAGGAAGTGTATCGCTCGAGAGTGCCACTATCTTTCTTTGGCTTGTGTACAGCCAGTGAAAAAAGCTATTGAAATTTGTACCAAACAGCATACCCTGTTTGCCAGGCCCCTAGGCGAAGTAAGGCCCGGTTGGGTGCAAACGGAGCCTGTTGCCGCTTTGCAGCTGCCGCGGCAAGGCACGATCGAATTCAATCAAGTTGCCCATTAGGCTGTCCACCCTCCTCCCAGCAAGATTGGCACTGCCAGTGGCCACTCTCCCTGCTTTGGTGAGATCGTCCAAGCTCGCTTCACTCGCTACCACACTCGCTCGCTTCGGCTGCTCTCCACCGCTCCAAGTGAGCTGCGCGGCATACTTGCTTGCCATCGCCCCGCCGACCAGCAGACCAAGCGCGGTGGCAAGCCAAGCGAGTGGACAAGACAGCGGGCAGATCTAACTTATTGTTGTGCCTTTGTGCTCGCGTCAGACGGAGTGTTGAAGCAGCGCAACGCCCAACAATAAATTGAGTGTAGCGCTCGGTGTAGTGCTTCGCGCCGTGCCCTAGTGGTTTGGGAGCGCCTTCGTGTTGACGTCGACGTTTGTTGCAGCGCCGCGCACTTGCATGCCAGTCATCGCCACCGAACCAAGCGGAGCGTGTTCTCTCGTCATTCGTCTATTTTGACCACTGGTGTGCATAGCGCACCACATCGCGTCAACTTGCACTGGTGGTGCATCGGGCAAGCCCACGCCACAGTTTGGTCATTCTACTTTGCATATCATTTTCTTCCAATATCCCACCGCCCAGTGATCATTTGGCAAAATGTTTCAACTATTTGGCTCGTTGAAGCAGTTCATCAAACCGCAGAGTTGTATAATCGACAATCACATCTTCCGTCTTCACTACAAGGCCACCGTTCTCATTCTCATTGGATTTAGTTTGATGGTGACTGGTAAGTTTCATAAGCCACGTGATTCTCACTGATGCAAGGCGCCATGTTAGTTTCAATCGATAGCGGTACTAGCGGCAAACAATTGACATCGCTTTGTGCTTAGCTCAGGTCACAGAATTCAACGAAACGACCCCTATATAGTGAGAAAATGTCTCGCATAAGCAAGGTCAGGGGTTGTTGGGCACTACACTGCTCAGTTGATTCTACTGGTCCATAAGAGCAGGCAAATTCCGAGCTGAGAATCGAGCAGGCAAAATATATCAGTGGTGTGCCAGTACAGCTAGTTTGGGTGCCCTGAGGCCAAGCGAGCACACTGACGGGTCAAACAAAGAGCTAGCTGACATGACCCACACAGCACCTGGCAGGCCAGACAAGCGCCCTCCGCACTTTCCTCCTTATTGTAGAGGGTTCTCAGGCCAACAAGTGGTCCCGTACGCGCACCCTCACTTTTCTTCTGTCTCTTTAACTAACCCATTAACTTATTTTTTGTTACTATGTTGCAGCTCGTCAGTACTTTGGCGACCCGATCGACTGCATCTCGCGGGATGATATTCCACCAAACCTCCTCGGTACGTAGTCTCTTGTCTTCACCTGTTTCACTCGGCGAAATCGATAGCTATCCAAACATTACACAGCTTCATTTGCTGACATACATTAACTAAAGGAAATTGAGAGAGTTACCTCGATTTGTTATGATACATATCTCGCTTCACTCGATGTGTTTTGTTCAAACTGGAACGAGTGCAAAGGTACAACAGTGTTTTCCTTATTGAATTGCTCAGGTCAGTTAAGTGATGCACGCAGTAGGACAGTGTGACACTCCAGCGATTTGTCTCGCCAGGTACTCTATTTGAGTTGAAAAGCACTAAAGCGGTACTATCAGAGAGCGGAAACCAATGTTGTCGATGCTACTTGTAACTTGCATTCGATGAATCTTCACATAATTTTGCGCTATCGTGCCGGTCACTGATGATGATGAGCTCTAATTGGTTCCAAAACAACAAGATCACTTGGAGCTTGCCGGTACAGTGTATTGCAATTGGCAGAATTGGTGACAATTGTGCTCGACACACTATCACACTGGTGATGATTGAAATGGCCGTTAAACGTCCACAATAATCCCACCCAATTTGGTTGTCCTTGTGCTTCGGTCACATGTGGCATACAGCCGAGTCGATTCGACTTGCTGGTCAGTGGCGCGACCAGATGTCTGGCTTGTCTGGAGGTGCCATCACTCACTGTCACTCGAGCTTACCGTCATTTGATATGAGCATATTTCAATGAAGAGAATATTCCCTTACTCGCTTGTCGAATCTCAAGTTACCATAGCCTGGGGCTTGAACTAGTAGAGTTTGCATAACGCAGCACGAAAAGCGTAAAATAGGCAAAAGAAGTGTGACAAGTCTCCAATGGAGAAGTACTATTTCAAGTGTCACGCATGTACCAGCAGTGGTGCGCTTGTATCCTTGGAGTGTGTCTTCCAAGGATACCTCCTCGCTTGCTCGCTCCATGTTGGGTTGTGCAAGTTGTTCGATTGGTTTGGCAGTGGCAGATGAATGACACTCATTGCATCCCACTCATGCCATCGATGCACGGCGTCACTATTGTTCTCTTCAAACTTTGCATACCCACCAGTTGCGAAATTGTTAAAACCGTCGTGGACGGGTTTGCACTACTCTCTGTACCTATTTGGCAGTATCAAATAGCTTTGAAGTAATAGTGATGCAACACCAGATTACATAATCCGATGGCGCCTGTCAAGTAAAGAGTTTGGGGTAAGCCTAATTTATGGCGATAAGGAACCTGTCTGATGAAAATGCACGATAAACACTAAGCTGGATTGAACTCAAAGCCGGCTTCAGATTTCTCGGCATTTGTTTCGTGAACTTGTTACCTGGTTTTGCTGCCTCGATGGGTCGCTTCACTCGGACGCCCAGGCTAATGCCGAATCAGCTAATTGCCTTTCGAACACACACCACACAATCTGCATCACACAAACTGGTTTGGCTTGTGCGCTCTACCTCATTCTCGGATCGAGGTCCGCGCACATCGGTCGCCGTGACTCGGCACGGCCACTCATCACTGTCGATGTTTGATGAGTGTGTACAAAAAATGCTGATGTTGAGGCTTCCCAGGACGATGGTGTTGATATCTCACCGTGGCGTCACTGACCACTTGAACGGACAGTGACTCGTCACTCGTTTTCATTAGCTCAATAGCTCAATGCAAGCACCAATTCCTGCCCGCCTCGGTCCCAATCTGCTCTAATTGAATAATCACCAACCAGAGAGAGAGAGAGAGAGTGCTGCAGGCAAATATGTCGTCGTTGTCTATTTGCGACACGCCGATTGGTGTTTATATATTATTTAAAATAGTTATCGAGCAGTGAGCTTGTTTGTGATTGTCACTGGGGTGCCTTACCGTGTCAGTTGGCGCCATGCGGCCGGCCAATTGGCTACACAACCCGCCACAATTAGTCTCGCCACAATAGGCCCAGTAGAATGGGTGCACTGGGGCGCCTCTCGGTTCGCACGGCAACCAGCAATGTGTGTCACCAGGAGTGACAAGTTGCCATTCTTGTGGTCTCCATTCGTGGCTTGCTCACTGATTAGCATTGACCACCACCAGTTCGCTCCAAGCAAGTCCCCAAGCTCACTTCTCGGGTCACTGGTTAAAAATAGTTGCTTGTATACTGGTGTGTCTCGTGGCAATGGAATTTGAGAATGGGTCATGGGGCCCACCTCGGCACGCGTTCACCGCTTTACTATTCGATATTTTGTCTCCCCACTCACATACCGCCCGCTGACCCTGTTTCGCTAATCAGCTGACGTCGAGCGAATGCATTATTTCCAAAAAATATATGATTTCTAGCAATGGAATGTTGAGCACTGCAGGAGAGCATTCTCGTTCTCGAGGAAGTCTTCGAAAGTGATGATTAATTAGCTCTTGGTCAAACTCGCTATACTTCCTACCACTGGACTTGGTACAATGACTAAGCGTTTTCTACCTAGGTTGGCGATAGTTTGTTTTGGCATTGATTAGCATATAGACGACCCTCTTGCAGGGCGAGTGCTCTCTGCCATCTGTTCTCAAATCACTAACGATCACTTTACATTGGCAGACACGTACTGCTGGATTCACACAACGTTCAGCATTGAGAATGCGTGGAAGAAACGTGTAGGTGAAGAAGTGCCATATCCGGGCGTAGACAAGACCACTCCCAACGAGAAACGAGTCTACCACGCCTACTACCAGTGGGTATGCTTCGTCCTATTCTTCCAGGCTCTCTTCTTCTATGTTCCTCGTTACCTCTGGAAAGCGGCTGAAGGTGGCCTGGTCAAGAACCTTATTCTCGGTCTCAATCGGCCCATTCTGGGCGAAGATGATCGCCTTACCAGTATTGGTTTGGTTGCCGACTATATCTACCGTAACATGACTCTTCACAATACACTCTTTCTCACATACACTGTCACTGAAGTGCTCAACATGTTCAACGTCATTCTCCAGATGATGCTCATTGATCGATTCTTGGGAGGAGAGTTTTCGAGCTATGGCTGGGAAGTAATCAACTTTTCTGAATGGGATTGGTCGGTCCGCTACGATCCAATGGTAAGTGGACTAGTAAAGTTTCACTAGACGGATTCTAATTGGCCACCTTATTTGCACAGATCAAAGTGTTCCCGCGTCTCACCAAATGTACATTCCACCGTTACGGTTCTTCAGGCGATGTGCAGAAACACGATGCCATGTGCATTCTGCCTATCAACATTGTTAACGAAAAGGTCTACATCTTCCTCTGGTTCTGGTTCTACTTCCTGGCACTGTGCAGTGCGTTGGCACTAGTGTACCGTGCGCTCACTATTTTCTACCCAGGCATGCGTGTCATTGCCACTCACTCGCATTGTCGCATTGCCAACCAGAAAACGATTCGGGACGTGCTGCGCTATGGTCGCGTCGGTGACTGGTTCCTTCTCGATCTGCTTGCCAAGAACATGGACCCACTCAACTTCCGCGACTTGGTCAATGAGCTCAAACTCAAGTACGAGATGATCAAGGATAGCAAGAATGGCGTGTGATCCACCCACCTTACTCCCACAAGCACGCACTAATCGACCAAAATCGCGATCTCTCTTATCTCCCATGTCCGCCCACCAACCTCCCAAATCAATGTTCTCTTCAAATCAATCAAAATTTGGCCATATGCTTCAATCTTTTTTTTACTTTATTTACACACACCCACACACACGATGAATTTATATGCCACTTGATAGATTTTTTGTTTTTTTATATATATCTTTTACCTTGTGATTCTATATACACATTTATATACACTTGTTTTTATATAAAAAAATGTAAATGTATATTACAAAATTATATTTTTTTGAAGTATTTTACTCTGCTTTCACACACTCGTGAGCATAATACTACCCTGCGGACAGACGTATCACTTTCTCAAGACTCAAGAAGCCTTCTACTCGACAGACGGAGTCGGCGCAGCACCAAGCCAAGCTGCTGTGTGACCGGCACTTTCTCCTGTTGCCAACTTTGTGATGGGTCCTTCTAGTACAAAGCAAGTCTAGGCCCCTGTTGCTTCCTTTTGTGGCTCACCTTGCCACACTTCTCTCTCCCTTTTTCTTCAGGCCAACGCAGTTCAATCGCCTACCCCTTCTCATCAACACCGATCCCAATCTCTCCCATTTAACTTTATTTTATTTTTTATATATATATATGTTCTCTACTTCTCTTATAATCTCACTCCACTATTCCATCCACCTTAGATTTAACCAATTCTTCTCTTTTTCACCTATTTTTTGAATCTATTTTACGCTTTTTTGACTTTTTAGTTATTATTATATTCTAATGTGACAACCAATAAATTGAAATATATAACACTTCAAGCTATGGTTGTTGGTGTTTGAATTGCTTTATTGCTCGCCTGGCTGCTTGGTCTAGGTGATCGGGTGCAATGCATCGCTTGCCATCGGTGTCAACCTGATTGCTAAGTTGCTTACGGCTCGTGCCTCTCGTGCTGCAAGCTACTTATCGATTGCGCCGGTAAAGTTGACTCTACACAATGGCACAGGCAATTGGCTTCACTTGCCACTCGCACTTCTCCCAAGCTTTGTCCTAATCACAAACTTCAAGTTGCTCTCAATCAGGTGGACTGTTGGTCGCCACAATGCACAGCCACACTGCTTGTCGGGATATTGATTGTTTCCGCCACTAGTCACACAAATATGATCTAATATTTTGCACTAGAATTTATGTTGCTGGCCACTTGGGCTCAACATGAAGAAATTGAACAAAAATAAGCATGGTAGTGTGAATCAAACGCTAAATATGGCTTTTGATTAAGCTTTTATTTTTTTGGCCAGTATTTTATTATTTATTAAATTGTTAGTAATTTTGCTTAACGTTCTTAAATTCTCAAACAATAATTTAACAGATTTCTTAATGATTAATTCAATTTGACAATAAAATCATTCTCTTTTTGAAGGCTTGATTTAGATTGAATATAAGTAAATATAAATTAAAAATAAAAATACTTTATAAAATTCCAGCTCAGTTCAGTTATTTTCTAATCTTATCACTATTAAATTTAAAGTTTTAGATAAAATATTCGGAGTTTTTCAAACATATTTAACAGAATTTTTATAAAGTGGAAAATTTATATTAAAGTAATTTAAACTTAGCTATAACTTATAAATAAGTTTAGTTATTTTAAAAACTAAAATTTGCTTTAAATTTGAATTGTCATTTATTCAATTGTTCGTAAACTTACGCGTTGTAAAAGCAAAGTAAAAGGAATTAATAGAATTTCATTACTGTTTTCTATTTTGTTTTTTCAACAACGTGTATGTTTGAGGGTTTACTGTGCTTAAGAATTCTACAATAGATTAATTTGCAGATGCATTCGATTTAGAAGGAGAGTTAGAATTGAAACACTGTACAATGTACAGTATAGTATACTGCTATAGCACATGTGCAAGCACAAACACGTGTCAATCACATGCATGCAAACGCATTTCTGCAAACTTTGCTTCTCCTCTCGCGTTTGTCACTGTAAAAAAATCGATACTCACTCTGATTCTACCAGGTGAGCTAAGATCTAACAAACATTTCAAGCTATTCAGCAAAATTTGATCGTTTAACACTGAAACTGCTGCTGATTCATTCGGCGTTTCTTGTAACATTTGTAACTATATCTTGAAATCGTCTTAAATTAAACCCTAATCTAGATCAAACAATAAAAACAAGTCTTTTGACAAATACTCAGAAATAATGTAATTTTTCAAAATAATTATTATCTCAATTATGAGAGAAAGATAAGGGAGAAAGAGAAGCTTCATACACTTTTCTCCACTTTTAGAGTATGCGCATGCGTACTTTAACTGTAAGTAGCAGTAAGTAGCCAAGTAATATGATCATGTTTTTATTTGCAAAAAATACCAAAAACGAAACGATCGTTTCGCGAAAATATTAGAAAGACTCGGTCTATGAGACCAGTCTCACTATTGTTTTGGCTTTGTCCGACTTTCTTAGTTTTCGGGAACTGTACATAGGATCATGGTGAAACTTGTCACACATGTTCACCTCACCCCAAAGTCGTTTCATGAGTGTTGCCTGTAGTGGGTTTATAGATTTGCAAACAAATATCGCCATCGAACAGTAAAGCAATCAAAGCAAAGCAAAGTAGTTTAAAAAATAAAACAACACGTTTCGGTACATTTACTCTTTAACTTTTCAAATAAGTATCCGATTAGTGAATAGAATTTAAAACCGAAATGGCAGAAACACACGTACCGGCTTTTTGTTGCTGCTGCTATATTATGTTGATTAAAAATTTTTAAATTAAAAATAATGTGAAAAAAGTGGTATTCTTTATCTTTAGTTAATTTAGTTCGGTACAAAGTGGAACATAAATGGAAGTGAAACATAAGTGGCACACTAAATTTCCTCCAGCTTTAAAGCTGGAGGAACGGCTTTCGCTCATACCCCAAAGCTTGAGATACCACTGCAG
>WURS02155381.1:0-21627 GCA_011762765.2 Rhinocypha anisoptera
CCCCCCTTCCCCCACCATTATGCATCTGAGGATGGTGCAGTGATATTGAAACCCTGGGTCAAAATAAATTTTATCCAGTGGAAAGTTGCAATTTCATTTCGCCATGAATCTTTCAGTATTCTACAACATCTCATCTGAATCTTTATCACTTATAAAATGTACCTTGTTCTACTTATAGTCCATTTGAAATGTCTTGGCATGTGAGACTTATGCTGTTTCCCTCAGCCCCCGCTTATTTTCGTGAGAAAGGGGAAATTTGTGGAATGGGCAAGGTAGGGGAGGTATAAACGACAGGAAAGCATTGCCAACTCTATGTCAATGCGTAAGTTTTATAGAGCGTTCACACAGCCGTACTTCAAATGCACATGTTGAACAGGTAGAAGATGTGGCAACACAGCAAGCATAGAGCATATCTTTTCACGACGAAAGCCAGAGTAAGACTGAGCTCCCAAGAAGAAAAATTCCCCACCCGCACTCCTATTGGTTACCTCAAGACATGGCTTCAAGCTCCTCCTCCTCTCTCTCAGGCCCCACCTTCCCACACAAACCAAGGCATTTGAAAAGGGCTACAGTCTCCTTTATATAATAAAGTTAACTACCAAAGGTTTTTTTTCGTGGGAGTTAAAAATATCCATGGTTGGAATGAAAAAATATTATGCTTTTCCACAGTATTTAATGCTAGCACAATATTTTTTCATCCAATCATGTAGAACTCTTTTAATACCATTCTTTAATTCAAGAAATGTGTGTGTGAATCAAAATCATAAAGACAAATAAACATTATACCATTTGTTGTGACATTTTGATATATCCAAATGAATATTCTATGTACATATATGATTTTAAAATGAACCCTGCATGAGTGCTGCAAATCCTGTAAATGAACCCTACAAGCTCAAAAAAACTTTTCCATCTGGTGCCGAGTTTGACAGAGCTAGAGATTGGTGATTCAAAATAACCAAACTTTTAATTTTCTGTGATTTGTTTTGTTGCCTTTAGGGAATAAAAGTTTTGATCAAATTAACACAGTAAAGGGTTAAAGCAACCTTCATTATATCTTTGCACCAATTACAAAGGCTCATTCTAAATTCTGGAATAACATAGACTTGTTGTTCATATACTTTGCCATAAAGTCTATCAAGAAAAATATTAATTTTGTATATACTAATATTACCTTTTGTTTTTCCCAGTTAACAATAAGTTGAGTTTGATACATTTAATAACAAACAAGCAGCTATTGCATAGGGCATGTCAAGGTTATATATGTACAGAATAAATATCATTCTAATACAGTTATATACAGCAGGAATTTACAATATTCAATTATAATCACAGAATATTACATAAGAAATAATAAATATGTCATTTATCCATTATATACAACATGATTACAATTACACAATTTCAGTACCTGAGGTGATGAAGTAATTGACAGTATAAAATAATTAGGGCAATTGTCTTAATCCTTTCAATTTATGTCACCATAAATGCTTTTAAAATATGACTGTCCAGCCAAAGACCAAAGGATTTAGTATTATAGCCATTCTATCATAGAAAAAATTCCAAATTCATACAGGCAGTCTCTCATTCTTGTAATTTAGAACATAGCCAAAGGTGTCATTCAGGTTTATGTAACAATTTAGTTGTGTTTTAGAGTGTTGTTCAACTTCTGACTTAACATTTATTAATATACTTCCTCAAAGAATTCGAAAAAAGGATGTTTAATGAGGCAAAGTTTTTACCTTGTATTGAAATGTCAAAAAATTAAGATGGATCAGTTTTTCAAGAAAAGTTTTTTTTTAAATCTCAAATCCATAATTATTAATATTACAATTTTGCTACTCTCTTTACCCAGCCTTTGGTTCATGAAGATAATATTTCCAAACATTTAGTGGGAGATGTTTACAGAGCAGTTAAGATGTAGCATTTGAAATTATTACTATTATGAAATAAGTCTACTAATGGTGCTGGAGGAGAGTGCTGAAAATCAAGTGGACGGACAGAGTTAGGATCGAGGAAGTGTACGCAGAAGAGCGAAGGAAGCCAAGTCGATGTGGAGTACTATTAGCAAAAGAAGAATAAGATGGATAGGACACACATCCTGAGTTATAATGGGTTCCTGAAGAATAAAATACATATAAGAAAAAATAGAGGGGAAGATCAAGGGACATATGCATAGGGCAAATTGTCAGGGACATTAGAAAGAAGACCTATCGAGGGGGCAAAAGAGAGGATGGGAAAGGATGGAGGGCTGCAGTCGACCAATCTTTGGATTGAAGCACTGATGATGATGAGTCTAGCAATAGGAAGTAGGTTGTTAACGTACTATAGAAATGCGTAATCCTTCTTGATTCTTTGTGTCATTTTTTCCTGGAGTATTCGACAAGAAATCTCCAGGCTATTCAAATATAAGCTGTATCACCTTAGAGAGAATTTATGTGTATAATCAGTTTGAGTGTTGTAAAAGTGTTGTTCAAGTTTTGAGAGTTGAGGTTTGAGAGTAGTTTCAGGCACCACTTAAATCTCACTCGAGAATTGAGAGTTTTGTTTTGAGAGAAGGGGCCAATATATTAGCTCATGACGCTTTTCATCCAAGAACCAAAAACCTGTTCCCCTAAAAGGCATACGAATCTTTATCCTTCATCATTCCTTCATCTGTAAAGTTTTTTCTTATCCTGTATCCACCTTGCATGAAAAACTTTCAACTTTCAATTACCAAGTTCAACATGAACTCATGATACCTCTTCCTTTCACTTTTCACTCCTCCTATCCATTTTCCCCGGCAAATTTCTATCATTAACTTCCATAATTAGAGTTCACATCTCTGTTCACACAACTTTTTTCATCCTTCTCCCTGACCATATCTCAAAAACCTCCAACCTTGACTGATCCTTTTTTTTCATAAGTCCCAAATTTTAGACCCATGCAATGCTTTCATCCAGATCAGGGTTTTTACTCTTTTTTTATCTCAACCACCAAGATCTCTTTTGTCAGTACTCTTCTCTTCATTAATGCTTCCTTAAGCTGATGCAAATCTTCTTCTAATGACCCCTGCTACCATATACTTCCTCTAACATACTGCCGAAATGAGTGTTTTTTTTCTTGTTCCGACTTGTGATCCCCAAGAGTTATATCTAACATAGTCTCATGCTTGTTAAATATTTTATCACTTTCATTCTCTCAATTTATTTCGGCACAAACCTTTCACAATGGCCATGAAATGCACTTAACAAGGTCTTTGGCAGAATAACTAACTATTGCTTGGTCATCAGAAAATGTGAAATAATTGCCTAGCATTGCACTTTTTATGCACTTGATGATTTAAGCACTCGAGAACAATCCTGTGAACGGCAATCAGCACCATCTGTTGGAGTGTGGTAAGTACCAGAGAGCTCATGATAGGTTGTGGATTTAGACCCCCCACCCCGCTTACCCATCATTCTACCCTCTATCACAACGTTCAACAATCCATTGCCCCTCTTTGAGTACCCCTTCCATCCACCTTTCCTGCCTTCTTTGGATTTCTCGCAGCAAACGCCTCTCCTCCTCTTACACCATTATCAGCACTTCTTCATTCATTTTTCTCTCCGTCCACCCCACCTTCTCCATCCATCGCCAAACCCACATCTCGAAAGCCTCCAATCTATGCTCGTAATCCTTCCCCATAGACCAGGTTTCGAACCCATATAATATAATGCTACGCTCAATACCAGGATTTTCACTAATCTTTTCATCGAGTCTTTCCTTTAAGGTCCCTCTCATCAACTCCTTCCTTTTCACAAGGGCCTATTTTTCTAATGAAAATGCTTCCTATAACATCCTGGTCACCACCAATATTTTGCTCTATAATGCTTCCCATATAAGTATTCTTTTCTACCTGTTCCAATATTTGCCCTTCTAGTATAATATTTAGCGTAGACTAAGAGATCAGTTTTTATGGTATAACTATGATATTACAAAATGTAAAAAATATTAAAATAGTAAACATTTTCCATTTGTGCATTTGCATTGCCAAATGACAAGAGTGCAGAAATATTTATGCAAGAGTTTGTTAACAGAGCAAATTTGTGAGTAGAAAGTTCAACATTTTTTTCTTGAAAACAGGTATTTTACCATCATATCTGAACTCAGATGGTAACTTGTTGATCAATATTGAACCCATTAATATGGACCCCTGAGCCATATTTTTTGTCCTAACAAATGGCTGGTTCAAGTCTTTATTTAGTGAACCTGATAGTGCTCATTAGTCTCAAACTGTGAGATATTTTTCTTGGCTTGCGTGACAACATTGAATATATAAATGCATACACGGAATTGACTATAGACATAGTTTGTTAAACACAATACCTACCCTGGGTGAACTGTAAGGAAAATTGGCTAATAGCCAAATGGCCCTCTTTTGTACGTAGAAAGTACTAATGGCATAGGGAGAAAATCCCAAAAACATTATGCTAAATAGGATATGAGCATGAAACTTACTGTAATAAATAGTGATACCTCAGGGTAAACTGTGCATTTCTTATGTTTTCAATGAGGTATCAGACAACTGAGTTTATGGTATGATTTACGAATGTTCTCATCCCATGAAACAGTGTTTGCATTCTTAGCTGTGTTGTTTTAATTTTGAGAGAGACAAGACTTTTTTTAAATATATAGTTAAATTGTGAACATTAATACCTTTTATGGTCACTTGATTTATTGCCTCTATGGAAGTAAATTTATAATACAATTTTGAAGGATCTCAAGTTTTCCCAGCAAATAGATTGGAGGAAGATTTCTCAGGTTTCCATCCGGGTCCAGCGGTTGTTTTCCACCGATTTTTCGAAGGCCAAGATCCATTCATCACCCCGAAGACGATGTGGACTTAGCCTTCAGAACGTCGGTGGAAAATAACCCCTGGACTCGGATGGAAACCCAAGAAATCTTTCTCCAATGTAATACAATTTTGTTTGCCATGACGGTCCAAAATGACCTTTGTTGTCGATGCACTCTTTAATGTCATTCTATCTCCTACCAATAATCCTGTCATGACATTGAACGCTCATATTGAAACTTTGACTTAAAGATTGGTACATATTAGGGAATCCTCCACAAAAATTATATGCATCACAATCCCTTCCCACTCTTCTTTAAAGTATTCCACAAATTTTGTTCCACTCCCTGAAAACTCACTTTTGTGTCTCCTGAATCACTTCATGCTTATATAGTCAAACCTCATGATAAGAATTTTTTTCCATGAATCATGAAGGTTAAAGTGTAGGTTTTTCATGAATATAAATCCCTTTGAACATTTCTTACATCATAGGTACATACCTATGAATTATCTGGTGATGCAGAAATCAACATTTGAACTGATTTCATACATTTTGGCTTCCAGAAAAGCTTAACCATGCCAATTATCTAATCTTGCAAATTTGTTGATAAAAGAGTTTACTCCAAAGTAGCAGCTATACCTAATCATGCAAACCTGTTACTTTACTTTACCTGTTACCTGTTAATTTTATACTCTAGTTATTATTTTGCCCTTCATTACTTATAATTGCAATGACAACTTTTTTACATATAATTGTGAATGCAGTAGACTGGATCAAGGGATGTAAGTAGGTGGTACATACATGAATAACAGTTTAATGATAATTTTCATTTTTTTAAATAATGGAAAATAGAAATATAAAATTCCATATATCAAGGTAAATTGATCATATATCAAGATAATAAGCTCTAATATGCAGGAATGTTATCAATTGGTGGTAAAGATTTTTTTCCTACTGTTATTTGTGGTATATGACACGGAAAAGTTAGAGAGCCCCCGATGTAAATTATCTAGGATTGGGTTAATTGGTACGTGGAATTGAACAGGATTCCCCAAAAAAGGGTACTTTGCAAAACTGTATGTTATTTGGACTTGGAGAAGACATCCCTTGGAATTTTATTCATAATGGACACTTTTACAAACTTCAATTTATTTACCCTGTGTGTGTTGAAGATAATTATCATCACATCACTTTGTACATATGATCATGCCTAAACTACCAAAGAATGACTGGAATTTTCATTATCCAGGAAAATGATTTCACTTCAATCTTTGATAATTGAGAGTCTTCTGATGTATATAAATCAAGGGAACAAAAAAAACAAAAGTGTTTGTACTACATAAATGAATGATAATTGTACATATAGATTATTTATGGATAACTCCAGGGTTTCATTCTAAAAAATACCAATTGGTTTGTGATTCAAATGACATAGGAGCCAACATAATGAACAATGTAACAAATCTATTAAATATAAAATTTAAGGAATTATCATTATAATGCAGATGCAAATATGATTTTTGAAATTTGGACATCAATAATTTTAGTGACTGCCCTGAGTTTAAATAATTGATGAAAGTGATTCTAACATATGTCTCTACTCTCCAAGAGCACAATCTTATATTCTCATACTTGGTTAATACAGTAAAATCCCGTTATAATTCCCCTCATTTTACCGTGGTTTCAGGTGTACCACGAGTATCACCATGTCTCCCAAAACAATCACATTGACCTTTTTCTCTGTTAACAGTAGGTGGGTAACTTTGCAGTGATGTATCTTGACGTGCCTAACAATGTATCACAATGGTGCTACTTCAGGTGTTCATATTTAAATCATGAAACATTGATTTCCATTGTATTCCGCAAAT
Organism: Rhinocypha anisoptera; assembly: GCA_011762765.2. Taxonomy (NCBI): domain Eukaryota; kingdom Metazoa; phylum Arthropoda; class Insecta; order Odonata; family Chlorocyphidae; genus Rhinocypha; species Rhinocypha anisoptera. The sequence goes on from WURS02155381.1 coordinate 6,683, forward strand.
GAATTAGTTACATATTTGGTTATACAAGGTTTTAATTGTTTCCCTGTGAAGTTTTTCACGACCATGTGGGTTGCTGATAACACTGGTATAAACTCTGTCCCTTAAGACTCACATTATAACAGGATTTCACTACATTACTGTTATATTATACATGTGCAATTTTTGTTGTGGAATGGTTACTTGGCAGTAACTCTTCATCAAATCTATGGCCAATATACTAGGCCATTATATTTGCTCAGTAAGTGAATTGAAGCCTTACTATTCTCTTAATTGAATTTTAGTATGAAGGTTTCATTGAAATAAAAATTTTGTAGCATGATAGAGATACATTATGTATTGGTAGATTAGAAATTTTCATTGGGTTGTTTTGCATGCTTTTGATGTTCATTGGATTACTTCAGTTTTTTTCTTCTCTTTTTGACTTTCGTTCATTTTTGCATGTCACCACATTACTCACTCAAAAATTTTGAACTGGAGTTCATTCTAATTCGTGAATTCACTCTTTGAAGGGAACGGTTAGGATTTATTTTTGAGATGATTTTTTCGGGACAGAATTTCATGGCTGTGGAAACAATTTTTCCCCTTTTTTTCCTCGGGTGAAAGGTCTATGTGTTCATTGTTCTCCGTTGTCGTTGCTCTTGGGTGTCCCTTTCTTCATCGACTAATCGAATTCCTAACATTGACATTGCAGGACAGTGGTGCGCCCGTGCTAACGGATGATGTCTCTCTCCAAGTGTTCATGGAACACCTGAAGAAATAGGCTGTCTCATCCACGGCCTGAGAGCCCCCCCCCCCTTTGATTTTTAGGATATCATAATTATACATTGGTCCTTTTGTTGTTATGGTGTATGATTGAGCAATGGAAATATAATGGATTGATTGAGCATGTAAAAAAAATTAAATGCAAATTTTGTTATATAAATTTCAACACATGTAAAAAATTAAAAGACTTTCTACATTCAGAGTTTACCATTATTTTGATAAGGATGTATAAAATCATGAAACAGATTTTTTTTTTGCCTTCATTAAGGATAAGTTCTAAAGGACTTTTTTTCATTTTAAATTAAGAATTATTAAGTTAAAAAGGTTAAACATGTTTCTGATGTTTGTAAAAAAAAACACGCTATTCTCTACTAAATTTTAGTAATATATATTGCTTTATACAAACTTGAATTTCTTCATACGTGAATCAAAAATCTTGAAAATTATAATTTATGACTTTTACAGTGGTCGAAATCATTTGCCACAATTTCTTAGTTTGAATAAGCTGTCTTGATTGAAGGGTAATCTATCGGTTAAGGTATGTTTTTAATGAGCCTCATGTTAAATTTGCAGCACTACATCTAACTTAATCTCTCTTTAAATCTGAATATTTCTACTTAATTACATCTACTTAATAAGCACTCCAAGTTGCCTCAAAGCAATCTGTGAGAACAACCACTTTCATCAATAGGAATAAGCAGCAAACTCTCCGTTATGCAAATCCCTGCTGTAAGTTTAGAGTTATAATTGGATAGATTGAGCCTCCTAGCTGTGCAGTAGAGAGAAAGCAGTTCCATCATTGAAACCACTTGACTTTTCCGGTGGTGTGCGATTGGTTTAAACATAGAGCTTGATGCCTTGATATACACTTGAATGTTGTAATAATAATACATATGTAATTACATATGTATTATTAGCATCAGTTCAATAAAAAAGACTTTCTACAATTATGCAGATTTTGAAGAGGGATTAAGTTAAGATTTGCAGGAAAATATAACCTGAGACTCATCAGAAACCTACCTGAAGCGATAGATTACCCTTAATCATTATACACTTATTGCTGTACACTGTAATCACAATGTTAAAATTTAAGGAACACAGAATTTCATAAACAAACAGGGAAATCACAAATTTTCCATTCAAAAGGTACCACAAAACTTTAGAAAACATTGTGATGGCAACATCTTACTCAAATTCATGACACCAATATTATACAATCAAACAAAGACCTGAAAAAACCACAGCCTTAACAGCCAAAACTCACTCTATCTATTATTATAACTAGATATCTGCAGGAATGTCACCCAGAACCAACTGACATTCCCAGGCATAACAAGATCAGACTTTTCTGGGTTTCTGGCCATGAAGGCATTCCTAGAAATGAGATCGCTAATGAACTCGCTAGATCAGTGGCCAGCTGCATTTCATTTGGTCCAAAATCAATTCTATTTCCTCCACTATATGGAAGTCAGAGATTGGAGGATGGATGCAAACCCACCACTCTCAAAAAACATTGTGTTGGGAGGGGACTAAGTCAGGCCAAGGTCCACATTGGGGATCCAAGGGGGCCTAGCATTACTAGGAAACATCCGTCTCTGAACAGAAGAAAATTGTATGGCTTTAAATGGACCACTACGGAGTTGACAGGCCCCTTAATGTCCTGGGGATTGTGGACTCACCCAGTTGCAGATGGTTTGGAGTTGAGACTATATTTCACTTATTATGTGCCTGGCAATTGCCAGAACTCTGAACACCTTCCTTGGGGCACCATTCTTGGAACCCACAAGGAAGTTGAGCACATTCCCGTTAGGGACACGCCTTCAGGAAGGTCATTTCAATTTTAGTTTTACATAAAGTAGTGGTGAGGGGTGGAGAAAAATTTGTTCAAAACTCAGATTTACACTTCAGGTGGATGAAGCTCTTACTATCTCAATCTGTATGAGGGTGTCCAATTTCATCCGTTTTGTAACAAAGCCACCGTTGTGGTTGTGTTCCTTTAAATAATTGGTGAATTAGGACTTTAAATCAGTGTTTTTGAAACATTGGAGATGCTCTGGAATGCATTTCTGGATGTTTTTGCCTGTCTGCCGAATGTAGATTGGACTGCAATAGGCACAAATTAGTTTTTACACTCCTGATTTTGATAATGTATCTCATATAACTTTGCCATTACACAGAAATTTGGAGAGCGTTAAAGATTTGTAAAAGGCTGCTCTTATGAAACTTTGGAGATGATTTGCCACTTGAGAAATGAGATGATGTTGAGAAATTAATGGAGAAACAATCTGGAGATTACTGTTTTTTTCATTTGTAGTTGGGATATTTGTTTGATGGCTATTTTTATTTACTAATAAGTCAATCAGTGTGCAGGTAATGATTGTTTGCAGCTGTGACTGTAATGGCTTTGACCTCCGTTGTTGTTGCTGCAGGTTCGAGGGGATGCTTAGTAGAGTTGGATTATCACAGTGAAGGAGGCATGTTTGTGGTAAAAGTAACTGAAGGAATCATCCAGAATCATATGATTGGTCATGCAATTCAAATTACTACTTGTGTTTCCGAAGTGAATGATAAGGGATCCCTATCTAGTATATCAATATCTTTAAAACTATTAGTGGCCAAGCCATATAAGTTTACTATGAACATAGAGCACCTTTCAACCTACTCAACGTTACTACAGTTATAAATTTTCTTTTTCTTAACATGTTTATTTATAAATAAATTATTTCATAGTTAGTTGTTTTAAGAAATGGTTTCAGGCTTCACTAGATGGAATTTCTCCACATGAAATGTTTCAAAAAAGAAAACACTGCAATTCCACATACGGCGAATATTAAGTATATCCAGTGTACACAAATTATATATCATATAAAAATCTGTTAAACTTTTATGCACTTGTAGCACTGTGCATACCAAGAAAGTGGAATCCATTAATTAAATTTTTCTGTGCCACAATTCTAACAAAGAATTAGGCAAACTTTTTCATTTAATTTATAAAAACCAAATATTGTTGCAACTCACCCCTTGATTGAATGTGCAGGGAGTTTAACACTGTATGTGGACATTTAGATTTATCATGGAATGAAAATGTATTTATCTCCAAGGTGAACAAAAAGGAGCTATAATAAGTTGAATTGTTTATTTATGATAATTAATCTACTATTTGTGTATCTTTTATAACTTTTATACTCTTGACTTGATATTATTGATATAAAACTTTTTTATTGGGAAAACATTAAATAAATACAAGGTTTATTTCAACAAGATCAGTTTTCACCATATAACAACATCCTCTGTTGAATATAATCAAGTCAAGATTGAGTATTTATGCTCTTGGTGGAGGGAAAGAGGGGTAGGGTGAAGAAAAGAAGGGTGGAGAGAGAAGATTTAGGTAGGGAGGAAAGTCCATTGGTGAGAGATGATTAGGAGACTGTTTGGGGGGTTAGGAAAGATAGGAGGACCCTGTGAGGCCATCAGAAGGTAGCAAAGTGGGAAGGTTGCAGCAGTGGTGACAATGACGATTGCCCCATAGTCATTCTGAACAGCTTTCACTATGCGGTTAACAATTCGACAGTTATTGTCCAAATATGAAACTCAAGGTCAAACGACTAGGGCCCAAGAGAATTGAAATGACTGAACTTCTCTTTATATGCCCAAACCATTGTTAGGAGTAACTGCTATACTTTCTTTTCTTTATATTTATTTCCCATTTGATACCTGATATTTGCAGCAACCTTGGTTAATGAAGGCATTATCATTAATAGGGATAATTGAATGTTTAATGGAGGACATGGTAGTCCAGTGGGTGAGGTAGCATTATTGTCTACTCAGTACGGGTCACAGGCTCGAGTCTCTATGGTGACTCCGGTCACCTCCAGCTCTTTCTAGGCACCAGAACTTCCAAAGGAAACAAAGACAGCACAGGGAATGGAACTTACATTCCTACCCTTATGTGTTAATTTTCATGCAAAACATCGTTGAATGTGAAAGACTACAGTTTTATAAATTCATTGAGGAGGCTGTCACCTGGTGGAAATTCATAATACAATTCACCAAATGGTGTCGATTATCATCAACACTGGTTGTTTATATTTTTCTATGGAAAAAATCTAAGCTAATAACTATATTTTATGACTACATTTTATATTGTGCAAATGGCTCTTTTTATGAATTTCACTAACATATAATTACCAAAAATTATCATAATAGAATCCCAATAAAAGTTCCCTTATATTCAAATAAATATAATTTATTAAAAATATATATTTTGGACAGGAAAGCATTACATTATTTACATAAATGCATCTGACAGCACTAAGCTATGGTGAGGAGGGCAGAGCCCTTTATCGTCCTTAAGTGTGCTTTAAGCAACAGATACAATAACAATTTGAATCTATTTTCTCCGTAAAATTTCCAATTAGTCAATTAATTCTTACTGAGCCAATTCCCATAAAAGCTCTGCAAAATATGACTCTTCCCAAATTACAAAAGAGAAATAAGGAATGTATTACTACATGGCCAAATCAAACACTAACCGTATTTCTATTAATATTTCGTGGAAAAGGTTTCTATACTTTACAAAATGAGGTACTCAATTCAAGAATCTAATAGACATTTTTTGTTCAACATCTGTCCGTTCCAATGCTTTGCAAAATTCTTCAAAAGATATCATTTGATCACCATCTTGGTCCGCTTCCAGAATTGTTCTTTCGGCAATACTCGTCAACTGCTCTTCACTGAAAACAATGAAACAGATTACAAGGTGCTGACAAACCTCTTGATCATTTTATGTATTTAATTGTAATATTTTGAGTTGAATGGCATGATAATTATGCCAAAGTTCCAAGTATACCTTATGTTGGCTCCAACCATCATGTGTAAAATTGCAAGTAGTTCGTCCCTGGATATTCGGTCATCGCTGTCAAGATCGTACATCTTAAAAGCGACTAAAAAAAAACAAGAATGAAAGATGTTGTAATCTTAAGATGCTAATTTTGACGTCACTTACAGTAGTGAAATAATATATAAGTACATTTCAATTTCTGTTCCCTTGAATTTAGTTTGTTGTCCTTGTTTTTCTTGATGGGTCGAAAATGGGCGAGAACTTGCATGAATTGAAGAAAGTTAACTCTATCGCCACATCCCTCTTGAAAAAACGCATGAACAATTCTATCCCCAAGAGGGTTTATTGCCAACTCGGGTATCCTCAGGAAGTCCTCACGACTCAAGGTCCCACAATCTCCACGATCTAAACTAGTGAATCTGCTGTACAAACGTTCGATTTGATTTGAAGTGACTGAAAAAGACATGCAGAATTAGAAAAAAAGGTGCAAACAACAAAACCTGGTACTAAACAGAGGTCAACGTACATCCTGTTTCCTCCTGTATTTGGGCAATTTCTTCAGCTCTCAACAACAAAGATGACCTATTTCCCATATTTGCTCTTTGCTGTCACGAGGAATGATCAAGAACAACGAAAGTTTCTGCGATTAGTCAGCTGTGACCAAAAACTGACTAAGCAATTACGTGATATCAGCGTTACCAACTACCATTTATCTATATATTTTTTATTATTCCAAGGCAACAAAGAATAAGTATAAAGTGTGATATTAACATTCAAACGCACTTATTTACTTACTAACCGAGCCACTCACAAAATTATTTTAAAGAAAAGGAAGCAAAAAAGCTGTAATTATATTTTTTCAAATGCCTTCCATTTGTTTTGGTGAATGTGTACTGCGGTGTACTGTGTACCCATTTTGTCACGTGTGGTAGGCCGTTCTCCTACTTTTGTTATCCAAGTGACGCCAGAAATGCGAAGTATGCTCAAATATGCTCGTACAAGTGGTGCTCTCGGTCACAATTTAACGCAGATGATAATTTCCGTTGTTAATTATTTTAGGAATAGTGTCACCTGATATGCCTACGTTAGAAATTTTTCGGAAAAGTAGGAAATATTTCTCGTGGGGAATATATGACGAATTTATGTGTTCTTCCAGTATAGGCGGCGCTTTCTTATTCAGGAAACACTCCTGGCTCTATGTGACCTAAGTGGATTTCCTTAAAAGCGGTTAACATTTGTAATGAATTCGCCAACCATCATATTTCCTATTTAATAAAAAGAATTCTCAGTTAACGTCACCACATAGCACAATGGATCACTTTAACTTTTTTCTCTCTCATGGCTTGTGGAGCGTTGTTGAATCCTTGTTTAATGCATCGGAAAGAATTATTAAGGAAGAGGACAAAATTTTAATGGAGAAACTAATGTTAGAAATAGCAACTCATCCAAATCAGTCAAGGTATGTAAATAAATATATAAATATTCCACATAATTTTTGTTCTTGAGGATATTTTCAATATTGTATTTTCTTCTTTTTAAGGATTAGTAGTCCAACCATCGGAAAGCCATGGCAACTTAGCTGGTTAGCCTCCTCATTCATTTATAAATTGATATCATTAAATTCTCAGGAATTAAGGTCTGTGAAGTGGTTTTCAGATCAAAAGTTATCTCGTACGGACATAGACAAGCTGAGAAAGGTCTCTGAAATGCATGGCATGATTTGCAATCTCCCAGACTCGATCTCCTTCGAATTAAAAAATGTAAGTTACCTTAAAATTTCCTCATTTCTACAAAGAATCAATTTCGAATTGCTTCTTTAAAGTTTACTATGCATGACGAGGAAATATGACCGCATTTTCTATTTTAGGAAATCATTCAACTTTATATTGGAATTATTTCGGTGGACCGTAGCAAAACTCAGGCAAGCCTTCACTCACTATTCAATCCAAGAAGTATATCATCGGATGCCGTGGAATACCTTAAAAAATGCCTTTTACAAAATGCAGTAAAGACCAACCCGATAATACAGAGGCTTCTTTGTCTGTGGAGTTCTCAATACTCACAGTCTGACGGAATGCTTCAGGACGTTTATGAGACAGCACTCGTTGATATGCTGAACAGTTTTGCTGCAAATGCTGATGATGATGATGTTTCAAATTTACTCAGCCTTTTGACAGTTTTTGAAGTATCGGAAGAGAGAGAGAAAAAGATCTTGGAGAACGTATTTCCAAATCTCTTAGAGTTGTGCTTCGCCAAGAAAATAAATCTGTCTCAAGTCTATTTAAGCCTCATTGGCAGGGGTAAATTTGGCCTTCTCAGGGTTCTTATAGGGTTGGAAGCAGGAAAGCAGCTGTGGAAATCTTCAGGATGTGAGGAAGACTCTTCAAATGAATTGATTCTCAAGAAACTGACCGCTGGAGGACAAATTAATATGAGAGAGCTATTTTTACGTGCTCATAAGAGAAATGTTCCTTGGGTAGAAGATGTTGTGGTAAGAATCAATTATAGAAATGGAGTTTAAAATTTATTTGTGAATGAAAAAAGATGTGGTTACCATTACAAGAGTTCACCATGACTGCTATTTTGAAATTGTTTCACTAAGGCTTATCGACAATATTGGCAAAATTTAAGTAAAACCATATTTGTGGAAATGTCATATTTTTAAAAATTTACATTGAAATTAAAGAGCATATAATATTGCATTTACGTAGCATGATGATGAAGGGTAATCTACTGGTTAAGGTAGGTCTTTGATGAGTCTCAAGTTCGAATTTACAGCTACCTCCTACTTAACCCCTCTTCAAATCTACATACTTCCCACCCCCTATCATTCTATCCAAAAATCCCTATTCTCTCTTCCTACCCCTACCTCGCTTACCCAATATTCTACCCTCTATAACAACCCTCAACAACCCATTGCCCCTTTCTATCCACCTTTTCTGGATTTTATGCAGCAATCGCCTCTCCTCCCCTTATACCACTCTCAGCACTTCTTCATTAGCTTTCCTCTCCTCCTCCATCTGTTATCAAACCCACATCTCAAAAGTCTCCAATCTATTCTCAAACTCCTTCCTCATGGACCAGGTTTCAGACCTGTAAAGTGCTACTCTCCATTAGAGGGTTTTCACTTTTTCATTGGGATCCCTCTCATCAAATCCTTCCTTTTCACGAAGGCCTCTTTTGCTAATGCAATTCTCCATCTAATCCAGGCCACTACATCCACGTTTTCCTCTCTGATTCTTCCTGAAATAGTGGAAATTTTCTACCTATTACAATTTTTGCCCTTCTGGTATAATATTTAGCTTAGCATTCTTATTTCTTGAGAATCTCATTAGGCCACCCTCATTGGCCACCGATTCTCAGTACCAACCCATTATATTAACCCTTGAACATTGGACAACTACAACCCCCCCCACACATGTACACTATAGAAGATTGTATCCCTACCCCTATAACTCCACCGGGCTACATAAAGAGATCTGAGTGTCTATCATGGATCTTTTCACCAGCGAATTATTTTGTTTTTTATATCGTGTTGTATTTGTCACCGTTATGTCAACAACATAAAAGTACTTGCTGAAGATGCCCAAATCTTATGCTCAACAATGCGGTGAGAACCGTGATAGCAAGGAAGTAATTCATATGTCACAAAGTAGTTATGATATCATATGACTTCACATAAAATCCTGTAGTAGACACTATCCCTACCCCTATACCTCCAGCGAGCTATAGAATAAGGAGACATGTATTGCAAAAATATATTATTTGATAATCAAGTACAGTGCTGGTGCTATAAATTAATAAAGACTTATATTGTACTCATATTTGCATATTTCTTTATACAATTCGTATTACTTACACTATGTTTCCATTACATCCCCGCCTACTCTTTATTCTGTACATTGGCCACCTGCTTATGTCACCGTAGGTGGCCAATGTACAGAGGTTTCACTATACTTTCATTTTCTTACTGTTAATTTTCATCTCAAATCTCTCACATTTGTCCTGTAAAGCACTCAACAGGGTTTGCAGTCCTTTGGTTGAATTATTGACTTAGAGCCTGGTCATCGGCGAATCAAACTGATTTCATGAGTTCCCCTCCAACTTTTACACCTGACTCTGATGTTTTCCCTGCCTCTTTCACAATCTCCTTCGAGCACAAGTTAAAAAGCACGGGTGACAGTGGACACCCCTGTCTTACTCCCTTACCTAACTTCCCATTCAGACTCCCCTTTTGACACCTATATATAGGTGAGACACCTATCCTTCCAATCCACTCTGTTTTTTTTATACACTTCAATTAGTTTAGGCCACTCTATTGAATGCTAGTCTACAAAGCAAGTGAAAACATCCTGATTATGTTCTATGTACGTAACATACAATGAGGTAATATTGTAATGGTAATAGGTAATATTGTTTGACATTTGAGTTTTTCAAATTGTAATTGCTGCAGGTTTCTACTTATATTTCCGAGTTATGTTCTGTTCATAATTGTTGGTGGTTGTAACTGTTAACCAAACATTACAATATCTCCTCAGGGGCTGTGTGTTTATGCAATTATGGCTGGTAACATCGATAGTGTCAAGGGCTGTTTGAATCATTCTGGACTGAAAGTCCTTTGGCCCCTCATCTGCTATCGAGTGTGGGGGCACTTCTTGAAGCAAGGAAAATCTGCTCAGGATCATTTGTACTCCCTTATTGAAGAATGCAAGGTAATTGACTCTAATGTACACAAGAAAACCTCTCTAGTGGACAATGTACTTTTGACTTGGGAGAATTCCAGTTTCTTGTAAATGGGTATATTTTGTGCTCGAGACAAAGTGGCTCGTTAATGATATTTACACAGTAAGCAATTATTATTAATTCTCTGTCTCAATGAGTAGTGAGAAATCTAGAAATTGTTTTTAATAATAATTTATTCCACTTGATGGATTGCTAAAAGAAAAATTTAGGAATCTGTTTTGGGGATACCATCTGTAACCATTTACAAGCGAGGCATAGTTTGGCTGCTGATGCTGTGACGTTTCAATAAATGCACAAATATTCTGCACTTTACAGCGTGTCTTCATAACATACAAGGGAATAATAATGTCTTTATTAGAGAAAAAAGCTAATCTCAGTTCAAAGGCTGTACAATTATAGTAGGAAATCACAGATGGCACATATTTTACATATAATTATATTATTGTATTGTATATTAGTAACAATAATTATAATTAGTAACTTAAGTAACATTTAGCAGAGTGAAGACAATATCTGTGGTTTGGTGGAGGGGGCAGAGCTGGAGAGATGATGTTACGGTCTAAGAGGTTGCAGAGAGTGAAGGAGTTCAGATAACTTGGCTCCTATACCACAGAGAGTGGAAGACTGGAAAGGGAAGTAAACCACAGAATCTAAGAGGGATGGATAAATTGGAAAAGATTCTGTTGTGTTGTGCGACAGAAGGATAAAGAAAAGGGCCAAGGGGAAGGTTTTTAAGTCAGCAGCGAGACTTGCAACTATTTACAACAGTGAGACGTGGCCATTGAGGAAAGCACTGGAGAAGAAATCGGATGTGGCAGAGATAATAATGCTTAGATGGACACAATGGGAAAGACAAGAAGGGACAGGATAAGGAATATGCTATATATTATGTGTATATTTCAATGTGTAAATCAACAAATTCCATGAAAAAGGCCTGGCATTTTTTTGCTAATACCATGGGGCTGACCCTAAAAGGGATGGGTTCTAGACCTTTATGGAATCTATTCATAATTTTAACCACATAAAAAATATATCATGTGACAAAACTCACTATGGAATAAACAAGTATATTGTCACTAATTTAGCTCACTAATAAATAAAATATTTATCTGTATAATGTCCTTCACTATTTATCTATTGTATCCATAATACTTAAGATAAAATATTTTATTGCAATCTGCTGACAAAACTTTTCATTACACAGAATTATGAATGCATAACCCTGAGTGCAAGTTATATGCATAGTTAGTATAAGTAAATAGCTAGAATTTAATAAATTGTAAGGTATTAAATAAATTTAACGTTCTGGCACAGATGAATGAATGAAGCTACCAGATGAATGTGCAAATTAAAATTGTTAATATATTTCATGACGTCATGAAAGTTATTATCATGTATTGAATCAGTGTAGATTTAACATGTTTTTTTGGGTTTCTTCTATATAATCACTTGATCATTATTCGGAGTGTATAAATATTATTCATCGATGGTATTGCTCTCTCCTTTTCAGACTTCTTTCGAGGACAAAGAGCGTTCACGTCAAATAAGTCAAGTGGAGCAGTGCCTTAGGTTCTCGGATTGGGTAGTGGAGAGTGGCGCTGCGAAGAAGGAGTGCGTCGCCTCGGTTGTGGAGAAGGTCATCAGCAGTTGCTGCGTGGTGCACGCGCTGAAACAGACGGCTCGGCTTCAAGACCTGAGCGAGGAATCTGTGGTGGGAGCAATTCAGCGCTTCAGGAGCAGTGAGTGGCATACATAAACCAGGGCTTTTTTATTTTTAACGGCTTTTTTTATTATTAATACAACACAGTTTTACAAGTTGAATGGCATGGAATGTAGGATGGGCTTTCATTTCCAAAGCATTTTGGTGTGCCGAATCCACATATGATGCCAGAATTGCTCCATCATGTCAGTGTTGAAAGATATTGTAATGTCAAATGTGAAAATAGCTGTTTCAGGGTATTTATAGAGTTCATTGGTGCTGGTAAGTAAATTTGCCATTCTAAATTAATCATGCTATCATAAAATACAGCTCCTTCCCCCTCAGTTTCCATTTTGGAATGTGAGGATACCAATTTTTTTTACTGATATATTGTGATTGAAGTTTTAGCTGAATGAAAAGATTTATTTTCAGTTCATATGCCTTATTGACAGATACCAGAACATCTTTTCTATTACAAAAAAATCAATTTGATTCACTGGGCTGGTTCATGATAAGACTGCTATCACTTCAGAATGTTGACATATTCTAATGAAAAAAAGAAAAAATATCTTTTTAAGGCCTTTTATAAGTATCATTCCAGCATCAAGGAATTTTGACAATGAAAGTCAGTGCAATTTGTTGCCCTGAATCTAAATATTGTTTCAGAATTGTCATATTTGGGTGACAAAAAAATCCCTTCTTCGCATTCAAAAGTGGAAATTGAAGGAGAGAGTTGTACTTTATGATTGCAGATTTGTTTTTGGGTAGTAAATATCTCTGCCAGTAACACTGCTCATATACCTGCTCGACACTTATCTCCAAAAATGCCCTAAAATGGCTATTTTTGCACTTTTACATAAGAATATCTTCAAATCACGCCGTGATGGAGGTATCCTGGGGCCATATTTGTATTCATTGCATCAAATTGTTTCAGAAATGAATGTTTGAGTCCATACTACAAAATCTTGTAAACCTGTTTAATGGTAGTACATTGTTGGCTGTAGGTTTTCCATTGTTCTTTCAATGTCACACACAAAATTACAGTCATTACAAAGATGAAATCAAACTCTCCAAACCTCAAGCAATGATTGGCAAACATTATTCCACCCATCCCGGGTTCTAATAACAAATGTTGATCCTCTTCAAAACACTACCAATATTACTGCTACTGTTATATCCTTTGCTTTCCCTTTATATGTGGAGATGGAGAAAACTCTACAGTGAGAGGAGATTATTTGGTGAGAAATAGAAATCATTAAATATCCACTGAATAGCTGAGGGTCACTTAAACCACCACTTGTACCAGGATTGTCAGAACATCCAATTTTTATAGATGATGGGGGAGATGAGACTGCTTGGGAAATTAATGCTTAAGTTTCAAATTAAAGATTTATAAGTCTGTAGTGTGACAGATTTTTCATGATGCTTGCATATATATGCATGAAATGTTAAAAAAAATTTAATTGATTAACTGTGTACACATTTGGTTGCATATGTAACTCTTATATTAAAGTATTTTGAATGTTTTTCAGTAACTAGTCAATTGAAATATTTTTTAATAGCTCATTTCACTATTATTGATGTCAAAATCCTGTAGACACGTAACCCTTTTAGTACCAGTCCCTATCACCTGATATGTGTGAAAAATGCCAGGGCTTTGTTGTAGAATTTGTTGATTTACACATTTAATTATAAATAATATGTATTTTATCAATTTGTTTACCTCATTTTTTTAATTTACACTCCAAATAGTTGCAGGGATAGTAAAATATTTTATTTATATTTTTTATCTCCTGAACAATTTAAGAAAAAATTATTTATTAAACAAAATATCTCGCCGATAGATCAGCCCATGGCACTTTTTGCACATACATCTAGGGCCGATAGATCAGCCCACTGGCACTATAAGGGTTAATAGATTAAAACAGTATTTTATAAAATATTATCTAAAGCCATGTGATTCAAGCATTAATTATTTGATTGATTGATTAATTATTTGTGGGCTATTAATTGCTTATGATAGTAACATTTTCATGTTAAACTTTGTGTTATAAATATCTTATTTTTTGACTCTGTTGTAGTAATGATTTAATCATAATAATGTAGTGGGGATGTTTCGTGAGATTCCTAGGGTGTATTTGAATTTTATTTCCTAAGGTCAGAGCAGTGATCCGTCCTACAGTTTGATGGTTCAAACTGAGATTTCTGCATGCAGGGGCTACTACATAGTGATGAGTGTGTACAAGGCTATTCTTTCATCCGTGGAACCTGAACACCTTGGTGAGTAGCATTAGTAGTGGTCCCATGTTATCTGCTGAATAAAAACAACTTATCAAGTGCTGTCATTATGTATTTTTTCCTAAATTAATACATCAACATCATAACATCTAATATGTCAAAAAATTTATTTATAGCAGCTCTGTTCACTAAAATGAAACAGTGAAACTATATTTTCTTCCCTAGCTCCTTCCTCCGCTCTTGTATGTACACTTCCTCGTTCCTAACTCTGTCCCTTCACTTGATTTTAAGCATTCTCATCCAGCACCATGTTTCAAAGGCTCCTATTCTTCTTTGGTCTGTTTTTCCAATGGTTCATGTCTCTGATCCTTACAGTGCCCTTCTGCCATATACAAATGTTTTCACATATCGCTTCCTTGTTTGGACTGATACCTAGCTAATCTACCCTTGATATCTATAGAACTTCTTCCGTCCCAAGTAATCCTGCTTCTCAGGAAGGTAAAGGATTCTACTTGCTCTCTGACTTCTCTCCTTGTAGCTCGACGTCTGCACTCAGCTTTTCTCTTCCACATACTAGTATTTTAGCCTTCCTTCTATTTATTCTCATGTTGTACTCATTCAGTACTTTTTCCATTGTGTCCAAGGTAGTCTGTAGGTCTTCAC